>CM062354.1:21199012-21468465 GCA_031216115.1 Senna siamea
TTCATACTATAGTTTTAAATATCAAAAAGGAACTGTAGGATAGAGGGTGTTATAGTTATACCTTAACTTTTGTACATTCTAAGGTATCCCCCAGTGAATCCAAGTACCTTAATGGTCCCTGGCCCATTCTAGTAGATCATCCCTGACCAGCGGACCCTTTTGTCCCAAGAGGAGCTGTTTAAACTTATGGGATCACCTTCAACTCTACCCAGATCATTTCCTCTCTGCTTTTGGGTGGATCATAGTAGTATGGAATCAGCAACATTCCTTCGAGGTGGATCACACTCCCAGTATCCTGTTCTCTACATATACCCAATGGTGAATTGGCTCATGCCCATGCTTATGCCTAACTCTAAGTATGTGTTTCTCATGTGGCCTCTAGGAGATAACACTAACTTACAGTTTGTAACCATCATGGTGTTTTCAAAATCATCTAGGTTCAAGTAGAGGTTTAACCATCCCAATTTATGGCACAACTGTGGAATACCCAACAGTCATCCCATACCAACAATTGGTCACTCAATCATGAGCCTATTTCCCTAAGGCATACACTAAGAATACTTTCCTCTTTCCCTTTTTATGTTTTCTGCTCTCTCTTTATTTCATTATTACAAGGGTCTCATCACCCAATTAATTTGTGACTCTATCTTATACATGTTACCCACTACATCCCTAATTTAGATCCTTAGTTTGAGTGAAAATCTGGGCTAATTTCCTCTTAAAATGGTTAATTTAGCTCATTATCCATATAAGAGAGCTAGCAGTAGATTTGCCCCTTACTGTCAGTCAGTTGCTAGCTTACTGTCTAAAATTTCTCCTTTTGAACGAGAGCTAGTAGTCGGCTGCTACCCTCGAAAGTAAACTTCCAGGGGTCTGGCAGTCAGTTGCGAGCCTACTGTGAGACTTCTTGGAAAATCTAGGCCGGACAGTCGACTACTAGGGGCACGGCAATCGGCTATTAGCATTCAAAGTGTTTTTTGGAAAATGAAGAACATGGTAGTCGACTGCTAGTGTTTTCTCTCACTTTTCAATGTAGATTATGATCACAGTAGTCGACTTCCTTGGCTAGCAGTCAACTACTAGTGCTCGTTCTATGCAAAAAATCATGGTTTTACCCAATGTTTGGCCCTAAAAACATGTTTTCAAACCCACTTTTCAAAGTATAAACTCAATGCCAGCATTAACACATCATTTCCCATTCATAGCAAACCAGAACATAGCTTAACATTTCTCAAACTAAATTCAAATCACATTTTCTTACTTAGGGCAAAAACCACTTTCTAAAATCATCCACATGCATAAATCAGCATAATAAATCAACAAGCATTACCATATAACAGTCAAAAACACAAAGAATGTAAGTTTAAAACCCTAAACTTAACTTAAACATTCAAAATCACATTCTATCAGAAGTTTTTCTGCATATTTCAGAAATGGGATTTAAGATGAATTGCTACATTGATTTGTTGCTAAATTTGTGCGTAAGATGTGTTTAGAAGGTTCTCCCTTTGCTATAGAACTAATTTCCAACCTAAAATCCACCCTTCCTTCACAAAAATTCCTCCTTTCTTCCCCTAGCTAGCCCCTTTCTCTCTCTACCTGTCCCTCTACTTCTCTTTCTAAAATCTAAAGGTTTGGAAGAGTGTAGGAGGCTTAGGGTTTAGTTAGGGTAAAGAAAGTTAGGGAATTGCATTGTAATCCCTGGCCACTTGGTAGTTTTAGTTTCCATACATTTTTCCTTTTCACTTGGGTCCTTGGCCATACTCTTAACTCAACTTTAATTTCTTTCACTTATGTTCTTACACTAATGCAACTATATGCCATTAATGCAACATACACAAGCAATTGAATAAAATTAAAAATTAACAAGCATCTTTATAATCATAATTAGAGCAGATGTTGCATTCTCTCCTCCTTTAAAATAATTTTGCCCTCGAAATTAAAACATACCTATTCAAAAAATTCTAGAGAGGTGTTCCTCATGTCCTCTTCCTTCTCCTAAGTTTCCTTTTATGGAGATGACTAATCCCATAAAACCTTAACCAGAGGGATAACCTTGTTCCTTAATTGCTTGACCTCATTCCTGATGATTCTCAATGGCTTTGAATGATAAATTAAAATTTATTTTAATTGTACTGTATTGGCATCAAGGATGTGGGATGGATCATGGATGTATTTTTGAAGTTACGAGACATAGAAAACATCATGGAGGTTCAATAAGAATGGAGATAAGGCTATTTGGTATGGTGATAAACCAACTTTTCTCAGGATTTGGAATGGCCCAATAAACCTTAGGTTTAACTTTCTAAACTTAATGACCCTACCTATACCAGTAACTAGTGATACCCTGAGGAAAACATGATCCCCTACATAGAATTCTAGTGGTCTCTTTCTCTTGTCATCATACTTCTTTTGTCTATCTTGTGCCCTAGCCATTTTATCCCTGATCATTCAGATCTAGTCTGTGGTCTGCTTGACCAACTCTAGTCTGAGCAACTGCCTTTCCCCTACCTCATACCAATGCAAAGGTGATCTACACTTCCTCCTGTACAAGGCTTTATAGGGTGTCATCCCTATATTAGAATTGGAAACTGTTGTTGTATGAGAATTTTATCAATGCTAGGCTTTAATCCTAATTTTCCTTTTGCTCCAAGGCACATGACCTAAGCATATCCTCTAAAGTCTAAATGGTTCTCTCAGTTTGTCCGTCTGTTTAAGGATGATATATGGTACTCCAGCTTAACCTAGTACTAAAGGCTTATTAGAAAGCTCTCCAAAACCTAGAGGTGAATCTAAGGTCTTTATTTGAGACAATGCTAGTAGGAATTCTGTAACATCCACTCCAATTATGATTAAAGCGATGTTTGATAATTGTTAATTTAATGTTTAATACCTGTGTATGTTACATTAGTGCATATAGTTATGTTAGCCTAAGGACTAAATTGAAAGGAAATAAATAAAGGTTTAGTAAGAGGTGGTTAGGGACTCAATTGAAAATGGAAAAGATGAGGGAGTCTAAGAGTGCAAAATAGCTAAAGGACCAAACAACAATTTCCTAGAGTCCTTTAAACCCTAGCAACAGCCCTAAACCCTCCCAGACTTCCAACCTTTAGCATTTTTAAAGAGAGAAGTAAAGGGCTGTGTAGAGAGAGAAAGGGGCAAGCTAGGGCAAGGAAGGAGAGATTTTGATGAAGGAAAGGTAGATTTGAGGCTAGAAATTAGTCCTACAGGAAGGGAAGAGCCTTTCTAACACATCCAACACACACATTTGCAAGGAATCAAGGTAGTAATCCATCTTAAACCCCTTTGTTTTATGAAAAGTTTACTGTTGCTGCAAAATATGGATTTCTACATGTTTGAACTGGATTGGGGTTAAACCTACATTCCAAGTGCTTTTCTATTTCTATGGGATGTTGTGTTACTAAATGTATGCTTATATATATGCTTGTAATGGATTGGAAGGGCTGGGTTGTGTTCATTTAGAGGTATAGACTAGTTTTCCTTGAATGTACCATGTTTGAACTAATGGATGAGAAATGTTTAATGAGAAGTAAAGTTTGCTGTATGAAAATTAAGCTGATGCGTTCAAAATTGAAAATGTAATGCATTCTGGACTGGGTACTATCAAAATCATGTTTTCTGAATTGCAGTAAAGCATAGTAGTCAACTGATACATATAGGACAGTCGCCTGCCATGTTCCTGAAAAACCTAAAAATTTAGACAAAGGCTTAGCAGTCGACTGCCAAATTCCTAGTAGTCAACTGTTAGGCCTGGGTTTGCACTAAACAGTCAACTGGCTATCCTCACAATCGATTGTCATGCTCTTGGAAACTTAGAAGCACAAAAAAAGGCTTAGCAGCCAACTGCCAGATTCCTAGTAGTCGACTGTTGGGCCCGGGTTTGCATTAAGCAATCGACTATCATACTTTTATTTTGCCCAAGATACATTCCAATAAGCCACCAGCCGTGCTGGCAGCCAACTACTAGCTTGCTGTTTGCCACTTAAGGAATACAAAGAGCCACATCAGACGGCTAGCCTTTTAGCAGTCGACTGGCAGCCCTCTAGCTTGCGAAATGATATTTTTAATGGCAATTAAGCTTGGTAATTCTCCATACTAACTTAATTAAGGGCTCAAAACATAGGTAAGCAAGGAAACTAGGAGTTTTGGGCGATGAGACCCTTGTTATAGTAAAACAATGAGAGAGCAAAAAACACAAAAAGGGAAAGAGGAAAGTATTCTTAGTGTATGCCTTGGGGTAGATAGGCTCATGATCGATTGACCGATTATCGGTATGGGATGACCGTTGGGTATTCCATAGTTATGTCATAAATTAAGATGGTTAAACATCCACTTGAACTTAGATAATTTTGAAAACACCGTGATGGTTGCGAACTTTAAGTTAGTGTCATCTCCCAAGGACCATAAGAGAAACACATAATTAGAGTTAAGCATAACCATGGGCATGGGCTGATTCACCCTAGAGTATATGTAGAGAATAGCATACCAGAAGTGTGATCCATCTCGAAGGAATGGTGGTGATTCCATAGTATTATGATCCGGCCAAAAGTGGAGAGGAAATGATCTGGGTAGAGTTGACAGTGATCCCATGAAAGTTATACTAGCCCCATTTCGGACGAAAGAGAGGAATCCCGCTAGTCAGGGATGATCTATCAAAAAGGAGCGGGGACCATTAAGGTACTTGGATCCACTGGGGGATGCCTCAGAATGTACAAAAGTTAAGGCATGGCTAAATAGCATTCATTTATTCATATAGACAGTGGTGCGTGGAGTTGTTACTAGGCAACTCTCCCGATTACTCTTAGGGTGTTTTATGTATTGCTCATATGTTATGGAAATGAAATGATGGCATGTTTACTATCACACATGTGTTTTATAACAAATGTTTTATGATGAGAATGATGATGAATTCACTTCCCATGTTTTAAAGATTATATGTTTTGATGAATAAGCATATGTATGAGTACATAACATAATTAAATGCTACATGCATTACATCCCAATAGTGTGTGATAAGTTTTATGAAAGAAAGTAGAGTTTTTTCGTGAGAGCATGGTGGTACAGGTCAATGGATTTCGTAACAAGTTGTATTGCTACTAAGATTCATTTCTCATGATAATGTTGTCATGTACTAGATGTGTAGATCCCCTTGGGCGGGAGGTATAGGTAAAGTATGAAGAAGTGTCCAATCTGGGTATACAGACTGTTTAATGTGGATAGCTTAAGTACATGGTAGAATAAAGCTAGCCTTCATGACATTTTGAGAAAGGCCAATGTAGGATTATTTTGTATAGCCTATTCTAACTTATATGTATATGAATTAGGCTGGATTGATGAATAGATTAATTAATAGATTATGAGTGGCAAGATTTTTGCCTCTATGCCTAATAGTTAACTATTTATATTTAATTAAAATGCATGTCTATGTATAGTTAATCCAGGGTTATTCTATATACATATATATTTTTATTTCGCTGCGATGTTGAGAGAACCCGAGAGTAGAGACCAACCCAAATGGCACTTAATTAATTAACTTGGTAAAAAGTTTAAAATTTACTCGAGTAGAAGTGATAGTAACACACCATTGTTAGGATAATTATATACATTATACCTTTAAACACTTAAAAGGAACCATAGGCTAATGGGGGTGTTACAGATTCCATACAGTCTCACTATGTCTTGGATATATAAATGAGCTAATTTATCCAAGGAGAAGTTGATCTTAATGGGTAGGAAATGTGCAGACTTAGTTAATCAGTCTACTATCATCCAAATAGCATTATTTCCTGACTGAGGCCTCAGTAAACCTATTGCAAAATTGATGAGCCTTATTTTATACATATTTTCCTGACAGGAATTGTCCATTTTATGAGCATTTTATGTAATTTTATTCTTAAAATCAGCTAAGTTTGCTTTATTTTTATTTTTAGGCATTTTATCAAGTCATCATCAGTAAATGGAGTAATTATTAAGCCTAAACAACCTTTAGAGCACTCAAAATAGGCCATGTGGACCAATTTTGCTTATTGGGCCTTAGACCAGGCTATGAAAAGGAGAAAAGCAGTTATACCCGAGTGAAGCAGACCCAGAGCTGTGCGGATTTGAAGTTTAGTGTGCATCACTAGAGAGAGGCCGAGAAACGTGACCCACCTGAGTGGCTTTCCACGGCAGCGTGATTACGTTCTAGTGTCAGGGGACAATGAGCGGGACATCGCCGTCCAGGCCAGCCACCAAAACATGCTAGCACGGTGGAGACGCGAGACAGAACTTTCCAAGTTCAAGCCTCTTCATGACGTTTTTCGGCCGATCCACCAGCCGCTATCGCAACCTCCAACAAGTCATCTTCCACCTTCCTTCAGCTCATCGGCCATCGAAATAGACCAGATCGGCGAGATTCGCGATGGACCCAATTCACGATCCGGTTGCATTTTAAGCTGATTTCACCATCGTCTGTCTGAGATGCCACCAGAAACTAACCCTCTGTCACTCAGTGCCTCCCCCGCGACCCTCTGCCTCAACTCTGGCCGCCATTGCTACAATTTTTCATTGAGTACCCATTGACCTGAGGATCTAACCCAATTTGGTGACCCATTTTGCTAGAAAACATTGGATTTAATTTTTTTGCCAATTTTCTGGTCCTTTTTTGGTGGTTTTTTGCCTACCAATCTGGTTAGCTACCATTGGGCAATTGAAAAGACAGGGGCGTACATAATTTTTACTATTTTTATCTCATGTATAATTGATTGTCTCATGAATTTTCTGATGGATTATCTGCTGTTGGATTATCTGTTTGTAAATATGTATGGCTAAATTTGTAAACTCCATTGGGGTCCTTGACTGTGTTGGTATTCTGTCTAATTTCCATGGATATTGAATTTGATATTGTGATCTTCTTTGCGATTATGCGTGTACTATTTAAGTTTTCATTACAAGACATCAATATGAATGTTAATTAGATTTCTTTTTGAGATCGAGAGATGATAATTGAAATTGGAACCTAATCGTAGAGAATAATTAATTTTCGCTTAGAGATGAGGTTAATTAATTGCTGGATTAAGGAGTAGCTATCCCTAATAGTGGTAAATTAGACCAATAAGGTTGATCTTAAATCAATCATTAGGAAGAGATTCCAGTGGTAGATTCTTAGATTTAGAAATTTAATTGTCTTGAGAGGGAAATTGAATTTAACTTAGTATTCACTCACAGGTAGCATAGTCAATTTCAATAATCCATTATCCTTTGTATGTTTGTCAACCAGTGTCGGTTCCCTAATGGATTTGCATTTCTTGCCTCCATATATTTTCTTTCGTTCCTTGTAGCTAGTTATTGTTTATTGCATTTAATTAATTATTAATTTAGGTAAAATCAATCACTTTAATCGTCAAACTAGATAACGGAGAACAAGTAGTAACTCTAGGCTTTCCTGTTCCTGACGAATATGACCTTGATACTCATCATTGTACTAGGCTGCATTGATAAGTTCATTGCCTTAGGCATACCTACATAAGTAGCATTGGCAGCACTGCATGAAAAATCTATGGAGATCTTATACCATTTCCATTCAAGGACATCAAGAGGTTGCAACAATCCAACATGTTTTTTATGTTTAATATTCACCTTCTGACACACTAAACACTTAGCAACATTCTCAGCAATGTGCTTTTTCATGCTTGGCTACCAAAATCTCCCCTTTAAATCTTGGTACATCTTGGTGGCACCATAGATGAATAGTATAGTTAATCTTATGGGCTTCCTCTAAGATTCTCTCCCTCAAATCCCCTTGTCTTGGGATATAGATCCTATTCTTGAAGGTCATTAACCCATACGCCTCCTTCTAGAATTCCTTTAGGTCCTTTAAGGACTTTAAGAATTCATCCTCCTGTTGGGCCTCTAGGATATGAGTCCAAAGGTTACTCTCAATCTGCAACTCGCCTAGATATATTCTATCCGGTAGCCTTATTGTAGATAAACTCAAATTCTAGAAATTTTCAATTAAGGTCATCTCACTTACCATCATTTGAGCTATATGAAGGGATTTTCTACTTAGAGCATTTGCCACTACATTGGCTTTGCCTGGATGGTATTTCAACTCAGCTCCTTTTGATCGAAGAGGTACTTGAGACTTTTGTGGTCACTAAATACCTCAAACCTAGACCTATAAAGATAATACCTCTAAATTTTCAAGGCTAAAACTATGGCTGCTAGTTCTAGATCATGAGTAGGGTAGTTACCCTTATGAGGCCTTAACTGTCTAAAAGCATAAGCCACTACCTTCTCCCCATGCATCAAGACACATCCTAGACCTTTCTTAGATGTATCATAGTACAACTCAAACTTTTCTAGAGGATTTAGGATGATTAACACCGATGCAGTGGTCAACCTTTCCTTTAAGGTTTGAAAGCTATGTTCACATTTAGAGCCCCATCTAAATGGAACATTCTTCCATGTTGACTTAGTCATTGGCATCGCTATCTACAAAAATCCTTGGATAAACTTTCTGTAGTAATCGAATATCTGAGGAAACTACAGATTTTAGTCATTGTTGTAGGTCTCTCCTACTGAACCACAGCTTCAGTCTTACTGGGATCTACTGCTACCCCATCCTTGGTGATTACATGCCTTAGGAATCTCATCTCCTCTAACCAAAACCCACATTTCTCAAGCTTTGCATACAGTTGTTTCTCCCTAATAACTTACAACACAACCTTTAGGTGTTGTTCATGCTGTTTCTTATTTCTAGAATACATAAGAATATCATCGATGAACACTACCACGAATTGATCAAGGTAGGGTCTGAATATGTGATTCATGTAATTCATGAAAATAGCTAGAGTATTCGTTATACCAAATGGCATCACAAGGAATTCGTAATGCCCATACCTAGTCCTAAAAGCGGTCTTGGGTATGTCCTCACTTCTTACTCTAATTTGATGGTACCTTGACCTTAAATTAATCTAAGTAAATACAACTGCTCCTCTTAATTAGTCTAATAGATCATCAATCCTAGGGAGTGGATATTTGTTTTTCACGATCACTTTATTCAATTGCCTATAGTCTATGCACATTCTCATACTTTTATCCTTTTTCTTCATAAACAAGATTGGTGCTCCCCATTATGAAACACTGAGCCTAATGAACTACTTCTCTAAGAGGTCTTCTGTTTGAACTTTCAGTTCACTTAGCTTTAGGGCAGACATCTTATAAGGTGCTATAGAGATTGGTCCCACTCCAAGAACTAACTCAATGGAAAATTCAACTTCTCTTTCTGGTGGAAGACTAGAGATATCTTCGGGAAAGACACTAGGAAACTCTCTAACTACAGGGATACTATCAAGCTTATACTGACTCTCAACCTCATAAGAATGCAAAAAATAATCTCTGGATCTTTTCCTTAATACCCGTATTCACATGCTGACTCTCCCTCTAGTTAGAGGCTTAAGGGCCTCAGCTGGTTTCTTCCATAATGGGCACTCCCTGCTAAAGTGTCCTGACTTACCACACTTGTAGCAGACGTTTTTTCTAAGCAAACAAGGCTTACTCCCATGATTCTTTTCGCACTTAAGGCAGTTATCTGAAGTATTTTTCCCACCCATGGGCTTCTTTCTAGACTGGCTTTCCTTCCCTTTAGCAAAGTCTTGTAGCATCTATAACACCCCTTAGCCTATAGTTCCTTTTTAAGCATTTAAAGGTATGAACTATATATTTATCATAATAATGGCACATTACTATTACTTCTACCTGAGTAAATTTTAAGCTTTTTACCAAGTTGATTAATTTAGTCCATTTTGGATTTGGGATCTACACTTAAGCTCACATATCATTGCATCGGAATATTAGATCAAATACATATACATATTTTACTCTAAATAGCTATACATAAACATGCATAAATATCCATTAACTAGTTTTAAATTTTACTAATTGGGGGAATGGAGGCAACAGCCTTGCCACTCAAAACCCTATTAAAGTATCTAGTTAAATCATTTACATCTAAATAGATATAGGCTGTACAAGAAGAAATCTTTACTAGCCTTTCCCCAAAAATCATGAAGAATAGTACAATAATAACATATGCCTATACTATATCAAAATCCCTAATTGCAAGCACCCTAGGGGTACTTCTTCCCCCTTTACCTTCTTCTCCAACACAAAGGGACTACATATTTGATACATGCCAGCACTCATGTGAGAAGTTAATCACAGTAGCAATGCAACCTATCTTTAAAAATTACCAGCCTGTACCATGTGCTTACGCGAAAAATCTCTACATTCTTTCATCATTAAACGTAGCTCATAACATATACTATTAGGGGGTAATGCATGAAATTATACTTTCAGACATATGCTCAAATTTATGCATGTACAATTAAACATATCATCTTTCAAACATAGGATGTTTATTCATCATTAATCTCCTCATCACTTTCATATAAAAACATATGTGGCATAGTAAACATGCCATCATTTCATTTTCATAACATGTGAGCAGTATACAAAACACCATAAGAGTAGTCGAGAGTGTCACCCACCAACAACTCCACGTACCACTGTCTATATGAATGAATCCATGGCTATTTAGTCATGCCTTAACTTTTGTACATTCTGAGGCATCCCCTAGTAGATCCAATTACCTTAATGGTCCCTGCTCCTTTCCGGTAGATCATCCCTGACCAACGGGATTTCCTCCCTTTCGTCCTAAAAGGGGCTGGTTTAAACTCATGGGATCACCGTTAACTTTATCTGGATCATTTCCTCTCTACTTTTGGGCAGATCATAATACTATGGAATCACCACCATTCCTTACAAATGCATCACACTCTCAATATTCTATTGTCTACATATACCCTAGGGTGAATCAGCTTATGCCTAACTCTAAGTATGTCTTTCTCATGTGGCCTCTAGGAGATGACAATAACTTAAAGTTCGCAACCATCATGGTGTTTTTAAAATCATCTAGATTCAAGTAGAGGTTTAACCATCCCAATTTGTGGCACAATTGTGGGATGCTTAACAACCATCCCATACCAACAATTGGTCACTCGATCATAAGCCTATCTACCCTAAGGCATACACTGAGAATACTTTTTGCTTTCCCTTTTTGTGTTTTTTGCTCTCTCTTTTTTTCATTATCATAAAGGTCTCATTACCCAAGTGATTTGTGACTCTATCTTATGCGTGTTACCCACTACATCCCTAGTTTAGATCCTTAGTTTGAGTGAAAATCTTGGCCAATTTCCTCTTAAAATGGTCAATTGAGCTCATTACACACATCAGAGAGTTGGTAGTCGACTTCCATCTCTCTGGCAGTTGGCTACTAGCTTACTGCCTAACATTTCTGCTTCTACCTGAAAGCTACCAATCGACTGCTAGGGCTTGGCAATCAGCTACTAGCCTCGACAGTCGACTTCCAAAGGTCTAACCGTCAACTACTGGCCTTTTGGAATTTTTCTAGAAAATGAAGAACACGATAGTCGACTTTCAGGGGTCTAGCAGTCAACTACTAGTGTTTTGCCTCACATTTCTGGGTTGAGGCTGAGCATGACAGTTGACTTCCAGGGCTGGCAGTTGGCTGCTAGCACTCTATCTGTTCAAAAAATCATGGTTTTACCCAGAGTTTAGCCCTAAAGATATGTTCTAAAATCATTTACTTAAATCTTAAACCCAATGCCAACATTCAACATCATTTCTTGTTTAAAACATGCCCGTAACATAGCTTAACATTTCTCAAACTAAGATTAAACCATAACTTTCTCACTTTGGGCAAAACCCAACTTCAAAAATCATTCACAAGCATAAATGAGCAAGGTAAATCAGCACATATTACCCAATAGCAATTAAAACTTATAGAATGTAGGTTTAAAACCCTAACTTAACTTCAAACATTCCATAAATCACACTTATCAGTGAATATTCTTTATATTTTAAAAATGGGGTTCAGGATGAATTGCTACCTTGATTCCTTGCCAAATGTGTGTGTAAGATGTGTTTAGAAGGCTCTCCCCTTGCTGTAGAACTAATTCCTAGCTTCAAATCCACCCTTTCCTTCAGCAAAATTTCCCTCTTATGCCCTAACTCACCCTTTTCTCTCTCTAGTCACCTCTCTGCTTCTCTCTCTAAAATTGTGAAAGTTAGAAGTGTGTGGGAGGTTTAAGGCTGCAGCTAGGGTTTAAGGAAGTTTAAGGAAATTGCTCTTTGGTCCCTGAGCTATTTTGTACTCTTGAAATTACTCACCTCTCGCTTTTCAATTGAGTCCCTGACCGCCTCTTGCTAAACCTTCATGTATTTCCTTTTAATTAATCCCTATGTTAATACAACTATATGCGCTAATGCAACATACACCAGCATTAAGATTAAATTAACAACTAACAAACATCTCTTTAATTATATTAGGAGCGGATGTTATAGCATCTTCCTATTAAGGGGATTATACTCCTTCTTTCCTTTAGCATCCTCTATTAGGCCCCTTGCCACTATGCGACACTTATTTGCTAATAGGGCATAGTTCTTTATCTCCATCAGAGCAATAACATTTTCCAACTCCGGATTCAGCCCGGCCTGTAAGTACATGGACTTCTATGCCTCTTCCTGCCTTAGCTACGAGTAAAAGGAGAACTTGGAGAGCTCTTCAAACTTTGCCAGGTAATCATCGAAGGATATGTTTCCTTGTCTTGTAACACCCCTTATTTTATCTTAACAACGTTATAACACTTCTTCATATAAGTGGTTACATTATCTTTAGCCTTTAATTACATTAACTCCTCATGAGCACTCAATGCATCATGAATTTATTTTGCAATTAGGTTTGGGTTCTTTTGCTCAGGTAAAAGATGCTTTGGCACAGCGGAAGAAATAAATAAATTAATAAATCAATAAATAAAATACATACACCACAATAGAATATATAAAAACTTTACCACTATACATATATTTTCATAACTATCTGGTACATTTTTTTGTGTACATATACTAGGATAGATGAAGTACCCATCCATAAGGAGTAAGGAGACAACAAGCCTGCCACTCATACTCTTTTACAAAATATCATGGGTGAATAGGTCCTTCACATATCCCTATACATATGCCCTTTTTCCTTTTATATACAGCCAAAAAATGTTAGTCCTAACTCCCACAAAAAAAAAACATGTAGAGTTAGGATCCCAAAATGATCAGGCTATAGCTACATATTTAAGTACTTATATACTCTAGAGGGAATTCGAAGACAATTATAACATAAACATCCTTCACTATAGTGAAAGTTCCCAGAAAGGGAATTTCCACTGTTACTAGTTCAACCTTCATTATCAGGAAGTATCTAGGCATCTGGTACATATCAGTCCAATAATGAGAAGTACATTCCCATTAGCTAAACAAACCAGTTTATTTAAAATAACTGATATGTACCATTGTAATAATACAGAAAACACCTCTACATTCAAATAAATTTCAAACTCTTTTCATAAAGACCCTTGGGTATGACATATGTGAAACAGATGTGTATACAACTATATTCATGAGATATGCAGCAAATTATATCATTCATGGAATGAACAACAAGCTTTTAATGCTTATATGTCTAAATCATATTCACAAAAGTCACATTCATGCAATACAACTAATGGCCATACAAGAATACTTTACTTTGGAAAGGTATACACTAGATCATTCCCTTCCACATCATGATGTTCTTTGGAGGTTTAAACCAGATCATTCCTATTACATTTATCTCTTGGGTGTATACATTAGATCATTCCCCACAAGGTAACTTACTATAGAGGTATACATCAGATCATTCCTCCTCATAATTTTGGTCTCAGGAGGTATTCACCAAATCATTCCTCCTTGATCTTTAACTTTGGCATTCATACTTGCATTTAAGCATTTTCATGCTATTCAGTCACTTTCACATGAATTTAGACATCTTGCTATCAATGGTAAAAATTTCATACTACTTACTATTCATTCTTGACCATTACATCATTTTCCCTCTTGTCACTTAGCATAGGCCAATTTTGATCGCACATTAGGCTATTTTCAATTGACATGGAAATTTAGCCATTCTAGGGAAAATCACACATAGCATTCGGCTAAGGCAAGGAAATCATGGGAAAATGGAATTTCTAACTCATTTGGCTCATTTCTAGCCTTTTTCTTACCATATAAACATTATGGTAACAATTCCCATAATTATGCCTAACACTTTCTCACACCTCGAAATTTGGTAAGTGCATTTTAGGCCATCCTTTTTCCCATTTTTCTAGCTCACTTTCCATGCCAAATGTGATAATGTACACAATCTCACAACTTCACATTTTTATGCACACTTTTAAGGTGAAATGGTAAGGCTTTAAATTTGGTAAAATGGCTAAAACATTGAATCACCATAACTTTCTCTCTCATCCTTCTTAGAACTAAATTTATATGGTTCCTAAGGCATTATTCAAGGGTAATTTCAGCACCATTTCTATGCAACCATTCTGCCAAGGTGAATAAAACACACTTTTTTGGTTACTTGTGAAATTAGAAAATGGAAAAAGTACCTAAATGTAAATCTAACTAGATTTTCTCTCTCTTACCATTTTCTAACACTTTCTCTCACTCTTTCTAACAAAATTTTGCCAAAATTTAGCACCATTCCAAACCCTAGCATTCGAGCAAGAGGAGAAATAAAGCTAAATGGAGGGTTTCATCACCTTACTTACAATACCACAACATTCATGCAAAAATACCATTTTCTCACTCTTACAAACACAAATTCAGCTTTAGAATAAGTTAGGGTTTGGCAAAATCAAAGTTCCATCCATGAAAATTGACCATTTCATGAGTTTCCATACATTCCAAAATGTCTATAGCCATAAACACAAGTTATTTTCAACATATTTGAAACCCAAGCATGAAAATCCACCATAAAAATGTAGAGAGAGAAATAGCCATCATTCTTGCAAATTGTAAACACCATAAACACACCATAAAACAAGAAAAGAATGGCATAGGATTGTTTAACTACCTTGAAAAGCCAATAAAAGTGTGATTTCCAAGTTGATTTGGTGAGAACTCCTCCTTCTTCAAAGCTATGAAGCAATTCAGCCTTCTCTTTCTCCACCTTTCATGACACTTCTAACTTATAGAAGAAGAAGAAGAAGGCTGAAATATAGACTTTAGATTATTTACAAAAATGCCATTAGTGCAAAAATGTCCAATTTATCCCTTTTTCTTCTCTTTTTCAACAATAGCATTGTCTCTCTTTAAGAATGTAATTTTATGCAACTTCCATGGGCTGGGATTGTTCTGCCCCTCAAGAATTTTGAAATTGCAGAGTGGTCCCTCAACTTTTCAAAAATTACAAATAAGCCCTTAATGAAAATTGCCATTTTGCCATTTAGTCCAAATTGGCCCTTTTTGCTTTAATTTTCACCCTTTTCGGCCTCATGGTATAAAAATCACTTAAATAAGATTTTATAAAACTTATTTTTGTGATTTTACTAATTTATACTTATTTTATCAAAATTACTATTTTGCCCTTTTTGCCAAAGATGATCATTTCACCCTTTTTCTTTCTTCTTTGAAGCATAGTTAGACAAGGATTTCTAATTTCTATTTTTCTTGAAATATTTAAGATAAAAATTTAAATTTTCTACATTATGTAAAATTACTAATATGCCCTTAGGGTAAAATTATGATTTTACCCTTTTTAGGGAAAATTATCTTCTTGATAACAAAACCACATAACTAGATTCTTCTTCTCTCTTAAATGAAAATAATAAGAGTCCTTTTGATGTAACTTCATGAAATAAGAGAAGTAAATCAATTTTCCCTTTCATGGTAAAATTACTATTTTACCCTTCCTTACCAAATTTTCAATTTTATTCTTTTATCACAAAAGTGATTATATCATGATAAAAATGTTCATTCTAACTCCTTAATAAATCATTCTTAGCATCCTGTAAATAATACTAACAATAATAATGGTAACAACATCATCATAAAAATACAAGTGTTTGGAGCAGATGTTAGATGTCTTATCTTCATAAACTACACTTCCTTATTGTTTCTTATGTTCTAGGGGAAATACTTCTCTAGAAATACCTCCTTGAAGGAATCCCAAGTGATCTGGACTCCTTGGGCCTCTATCAACTGTTTGGCCCCTTTCCACCAGTGCTCAGCCTCCTTGCCAGCATGTAGGTGGAGAACTACACCTTCTAGGCCTCTATACTCCCCAGAATTGCAAAAAATTTCTCCATTTCTGCCAGCCAATCCTCAACCAGCTTTGAGTTAAAATCACCCCTAAAGGAAGGAGGTTTGGCCTTTTGGAACTTAGACCATCCCTTATAAGCCTGATCCCTCATTGGTTCTCCCTTAGGGTTAGGGTTTCTATCTACATTCCTATCCTCCTGCATCTATCTTAGTACTTTAACAGTGGTAGCCGCCTATTGTGTGGCAACAGTGGCCTATTCCCTTATGGCCTCCACCATCCCTATCAAGGTCTGCATTACTCCCACCATCTCGTGGGAGTGCCATAGCTTACTCTTCAAAATAAAAATTATTAAGGTGATTAGTATCATTAATAGAATATTTATCAGAGAATATATAGCTTCACAGGAAATACTATACATTCCCCAAACCTAGCACTCCATTCCTCAAGTCAACACATTACACAAGTCAGTCAACTGCTTAAGTTTAGCCACTAACCTGGATTAGTCTCTATCTAGAGGAATCTACCTGACTACCTAATAAGAGTTTATCACTACCAAGTCAGCTATATGCTAACCGTGGTAGTCATGCTCTAATATAAACCAAAGTAACACCCCCTTAGCCTATGGTTTACTTTAGTTATTAATAGATATAATATATATATACATATTGGTGTGTTACTACCCTTCTACCCGAGTGATTTTAAACTTTTAAAGGTTGCTTTAATTGAATGCATTATAGGTTGGGACTCTACTCTCGAGTTTTACCCATTCCCAGAACGGAATAGAATATATATAAATTATACCTGAATTAACTATACATAAACATGCATTCTTGGTTAAATATAGTTAAATAACTATTGGGCATGGAGGCAACAATCCTACCACTCATAACCCCATCAGCTAGACTAAACATTAGTTTATATACGTCCCAAGTTAAGGTAGGCTATACAAGAGGTATTCTGTACAAGCCTTTCCAAAAATCATAAAGACTAGTACAATGATAACATGTGCCTATACTATCCCAAAATAAATTAATCAATTTCATGTACCCCCTAGTGGGTACTTTTTCCCATTTACCTCTTCTTCAGCCACGGGACCTACACATCGGATGTATGCCAGCACTAGTGTGAGAAATGAATCTTAGTAGCAATGCAACCTATCTTTAAAAATTACCAGCCTGTACCACCATGCTTACATGAAAAATATTTACATTCTTTCATCATAAAAACATAATACATAGCATATACTATTGGGTTGTAAAGCATGCAAGCATACTTTCAATCATGTGCTCAGATTTATGCATGTACATTTAAACAAATCATCTTTAAAGCATGGGATATTCATTCATCATCACCTTCATATAAAACATATGTGGGATAGTAAGAATGCCATCATTTCATTTCCATAACATGTGAGCAGTACATAAAACACCTTAAGAGTAATCGGGAGACTCGCTCAGCAACAACTCTATGAACCACTGTCTATATGAATAAGCGCATGGCTATTTAGTCATGCCTTAACTTTTGTACATTCTGAGGCAACTCCCAACCCTATGTTTCTTTTTGCTAATAAAATAATATAAGGTAATATAATATAGGATTGGTGAGTTACTACTACCTATACACAAGTATAATTTTAACTTTTTCTAAGTTAAATAATTGAGTGCCACTAGTTTGGGTTACTACACTCGGGTTCTCACATGTTACGCAGCGGAAATAAATAAAGTAATTTAAATGAAATATATAGATATAAAGATATTCACATTCACATTCAACTGTACATAATATTTATACACACATAACTGTAGGGTGTGCAGACATATATCTATAAATATGCGAGCTTGAGTAGGGTAAGGAGATAATAAGCCTACCACTCATACCCTATTTTAAGCAAAACTCTCTATCTCACATATCTTGATACATATATGCCCTCCTTATTTATACCAAAATTTTCCTCCTAATCCTTTCAAAATACTAATAAGGATTTAGGGAGATGGGCATGTCAAAATACTATAAACTCCTAGTTATGCAAACTGTCAGGGGGAACGTGGTAACTCAAATATAAATAGAGCCCATAATCCAGTGATAACAGGAAAATAACCCAGAAAGGCTATCTCCACTATCTCTATCTCTACTTCCATCAGCACCTGGTACATAGGCATCTGATACAAATCAGCTTTAATGAGAATTATTTCTAAGTAGCAATAATCACCTGTGTTTAAAAAAATAGTTGTTTGTACCATTGTACGAATATGAAAATCCACCACATTCTTGTTCAGAATATTTTAAAACATTATGCTATTGGAATAATGTAAATGTATTAAATAACTATCTCGTGCACATAATTATGATTACACATACACTTCAATAAATATTCATCACACAGGATGCATTCTCAGATTGTAATGGTAACAACTCACATTCTCATTTCAGTATATAGAGCATAAGCAAAGAAATCATGCAATTTGATATGGCCATAGTCAAAAGCATCACACTATAATTCTTTCAAATTTCTATTCATAAATGAGATTTTCTTGTGGTCATGAGTCACCTACAATCATTCTCGTGGTTTTCACCATCAGCATTTATTCTCAGGTTATTCGTCAGCAATTATTCTTAGGTTAACCGTCTGCAAAACTTTTCCTGGATCAAAGCCATTTGCAGCTATTCTCACAGTATAACCAATTGTATACCTTCTCGCAGAATAATCAAATGCATCCCTTCTTGCGGTATAACCAAATGCATCCCTTCTCGTGGATTAACCATTTGCAGTATTCTCATTTATGGTTTATGCTCAATCAAAATCTCTTATCTTTCTTTTCTTTCTCATAATTTCTCAAATCTTCCCAGTTCTCATGTTACCCATTACAATTCAAGATTAAATCCTATGTTTGAGCAAATTATTGGGCTACTTGTGGATAAAAATAGGTTATTGAGTCAAATTTTCCAAAACAGAGAGCTACCATTCAACTTCAAGTCTCTTGGCAGTCGACTTCTAGCTTGTTGCCCCAAAAATGTTTCAAATAGTGAGCAATCAGTCAACTTCTAGGACCCCAATAGTCGACTGCTCTGTTCTTGGCTAATTTCTGGAAAATAAGAACACGACAGTTGACTTCTAGCCTCTGGCAGTCAACTTCTAGCATTCTAGATACTATTCTGGGCAACTCAAGAGCACGACAGTCAACCGGTGGAGCCTACAAGTTGATTGCTACGTTATGCTCAATTTTTTAAAAGTATGTTAACCTAGATTTTAGCACCAAAAACATGTTTTTAAAATAGTTTTAATGATTTAAAACTCAATAACAGCATAAGAGCTTCCTTTACCATAAGAAAATAGCCTAAACCACTGATTATTCATGCTCAAATCTTGGATTTGAACTCTTTTTCAAAAACCAAAAAAACCCATTTCTCATATTTGTATTTATACATTCAAAAGTATATTCAAGCATTTTAAAACATCCAATAACAATTGAAAACACTAAGAATGTAGGTTTTAATCTCCATGAAATTCAAAATTATGAAAACTCAGAATTCACCCACTATGCCCAGTAAATTTCAAAAATGAGGGAGATAGGTGATTTGCAACCTTTCTGCTGATTTTCAATCGGTATTTGATGATGGTGAAGGGTTTTGGTAAGTTTTCCTAGCTCCTGGAATGCTTAAATTCGATTATCAGCTTTCTTCCCTCTTAATTTCCATTATTTCTCTCTCTAACTCGATTTCTTTCTCTCTCCAGAATTTCAAAACTCAGGAAGCCAAATGAAGAGTTTTAGAAGGCTGGCCTATTTATAGGTAATCTGGTCTTTTGTAACTTTGTTCTTAATTCCCGACCATTTTGCCCAAATTGATAATTCTTCTAACTTTATGTTAAATTACCATTTCATCCCTAACTGCTTGGCAGGAAATTTTTCAGAAATCTGTTGCTACAGTAAATCATTTGGCTAAATTCACGGCCTATTACCCTAAAGTTTTAGAATTTCATACCTCTATCCTCACTTCATCTTTTTCCTTTCAATTTGGTCCTTATTCTTTCTTTTCCCTCAAAACTATTTTCCTAATGCAACTATATGTAGCTTAATGCAATAAACACAAGCATTTGATTCATTAAAAATTAACAAACATCTCTTAATGCGTAGAAGGAGCAGATGTTATAATTCTCCCCTCCTTTTAAAAATTTTGTCCTCGAAATTTAAAATGTACATAGATAAATAACTCTGTATAAACTCATTTCATATCATCTTCCTTTTCCCACATGGTTTCTTTCGGTGATGATTGATTCCACAATACCTTTACTAGTGGAATTTTCTTATTCCTCTATTGTTTGACTTCAGTACTAATGATTTTTAAAGGTTTAGGATTATAAGTTAAATTATCTTTCAATTGTACAGTGCTAGCGTCAAGAATATGGGAAGGATCTGGGATATATTTACGAAGTTAAGAAACATGAAAAACATTGTGGAGGTTAGAAAAAAATGGTGGTAATGCTATTTGATAAGTAGATGAACCTATTCGTTTTAGAATCTGGTATGGTCCAATGTATCTTGGATTTAATTTTTTTAACTTAATAGATCTACTAATACCAGTAACTGTAGATACTCTGAGAAAAACATAGTTTCCTTCTACAAATTATAATGGCCTTCTCCTCTTATTAGCATAATTGTTTTGTCTATCTTGGTCTTGAGCCATTTTTGTTCTAATCATTTTTATTTGATTAGTCGTCTATTGAACTAATTTCGGCCCTAAAATTTGTCTCTCTCCCACTTCAAACCAACATAAGGGTGATCTACATTTTCTCCCATACAAGGCTTCATAAGGAGCCATTCCTATACTGGTATGAAAACTATTATTATAGGAAATTTCTATCAAAGGCAAAATTTTATCCCAACTACCTTTCTGTTCTAGTATACAAGCCCTAAGCATATCTTCTAATGTCTGGATCGTCCTTTTAGTCTACCCATCAGTTTGAGGATGATAAGCAGTACTGAAATTCAACTTAGTATCAAATGCCTCTTGTAAGGCTCTCCAGAATCTAAAAGTGAACCTAGGATCTCTATCTGGTATTATACTAGTAGGTATTCCATGAAGTCTTACTATTTCTTGTATATACAAATGGGCCAACTTATCCAATGAAAATTTTATTTTAATAGGAAGAAAATGTGCAGATTTAGTTAATCTGTCAACAATCACCCAAATTGCGTAAATTGCGTCATTTCCCAACTGAGTTCTAGGAAAACCTACTACAAAATTCGTGGAAATTTTCTCCCATTTCCATTTAGGAATCTCTAGAGGTTGTAAAGTTTCGACAGGTTTCTGATGTTCAATTTTCACCTGCTGGCACACTAGACATTTAACAACATACTCAGCTATTTACTTTTTCATACCTAGCCACCAGAAATTCTTTTTCAAGTCTTGGTATATCTTAGTAGCACCGGGATGAATAGTATAGTTGCTTTTATGGGCTTCTTCCAAAATTTTATCCCTCAATTCTCCTAACTCTGGGATATACAACCTATTTTGGTAGGTTACTACACCATCTATCTCTTTTTGGAATTCTTTTGGATTCTTTAGAGACTTCAAGAATTCATCTTCTCTTTGAGCTTCTAGGATTTGAGTTCTAAAGGTATTCTCAATCTTTATTTCACTCAAGTACAACCTATCTGGTAATACTAGAGTGAATAGATTCATATTCCTGAACTGCTCAATCAAATTCATTTCACTCATCATCATCTGAGCTACATGAAGAGATTTCCTACTTAAAGCATCGGACACTACGGTTACCTTTCCAGGATGGTACTTCAAATCAAAATCATAATTCTTAATAAATTCCATCCATCTCCTCTATCTCATATTTAGCTCTTTTTGATTAAAAAGGTATTTGAGACTTTTGTGGTTAGTAAATACCTCAAATCTAGATCCATAGAGATAGTGCCTCTAAATCTTTAAGGCAAACACTACGGCTGCTAATTCAAGATCATAGGTAGGATAATTCTCCTCATGGGGTCTCAATTTCCTAGACGCATATGCTACTGCTTTTCTATTCTACATCAAGACACATCCTAGGCCCTTCTTGGATGCGTTACAATACACTTCAAAAATTTCTAATGGGTCAAGAATGATTAAGACAAGTGTGGTCGTTAGTTTTTCTTTCAGAGTTTGAAAGCTCTGTTCACTTTTAGCATCCCACACAAACGAAACGTCTTTCTTAGTCAATTTAGTCAAAGGCAACGCTATCTGTGAAAACCCTTGAATAAATCTCTTATAATAACCGGCTAATCTGAGAAAACTATGGATCTCCATCATTGTGCTAGGTCGCTCCTAACAAACTACCACTTCTGTCTTACTAGAATCTACTGCTACTCCATCCTTAATGATTACATGACCTAAGAATTTTATCTCCTCTAACTAGAATTCACACTTATCAATTTTAACATACAATTTCTTCTCTCTACAATTGTAGCACAATCTGAAGATGATGTTCATGCTCTTCACTACTTTTAGAATATACAACAATGTCATCAATAAACACTACCACGAATTTATCAAGGTAGGGTTTAAAGATACGATTCATGTAATCTATGAAAATAGCTGGAGCATTCATTAATCCGAATGGCATTACAAGAAATTCATAATGCCCATATCTAGTTCTAAAGGCTGTCTTAGGTATGTCTTCTCTTCTCACTCTGATTTAATGGTACCCTGACCTCAAATCAATTTTAGAAAACATAGTAGCCCCTTTCAATTAATCCAAGAGATCATCTATCTTAGGAAGTGGATATTTATTCTTTAGTGTTACCCTATTCAGTTGCCTAGAATCTATACACAATCTTAAACTTCCATCTTTCTTATTCACAAATAATACCGGGGCTCCCCATGGCAAAACACTAGGTCTAATAAATTGTTTCTCGAGAAGGTCTTTTATTTTTACTTTCAACTCTGCCAATTCTATGGGAGACATTATATAAGGTGCTATAGAGATTGGTCCCGTTCCCGAAATTAATTCTATAAAGAACTCTATCTCTCTCTCAGGTGGAAGACTTAAGATTTCCTTAGGGAAAACATCCAAAAATTCACTGACTATTGGAATGACATCAAGTTTATCCTGAACTTTAACCTCAGAAGCACATAGAAATTGCATTCTCTCATTCTTTTCCTAAGTACTCCTATTCACAGGTATGGTATCTACGAAAGTCACAGACTTTTATGAACAATCCTAGATTACATTATTTATGGACAACTAGTTCATCCCAAGAATAATGTCCAAATCCACTAAAGGTAAACAAATCAGATCAACAACAAATGATCTGTTCTTAGCAACAATAGAACAATTCAAGCAGGCTAAAGAAGTTAAAACCTACTCTCCAGCTGGAATAGAAATAGACAATGGATGAGGTAAACTAGTCATAGGTAAATTTAATCTCTTCATACATTCCAATTAAATGAATGAGTGAGTAGCGCTAGAATTAAACAATACAATTAAAGATATACCATTTATTAAACATTTACCTTTCATTAAATCATCGGACCGAGCCACTTCTTTACCCTTGAGAGTATAGACCCTTCCAGTAGTATGAGGTTTAGTGGTGTCACCCTGTCTTTTCCAAAGTGAAAAGTCCCTGATAAAGTGTCCTTCTTTCCTACACCTATAACATACAACATGTTGTATCTTTGGTTGTAGCCATTTGCAAGGTCCTTCATGACTTTTATGGCACTTAGAACAAACATCAAACATCACTAGTCTCACCATAGGCCTTTTTCCTTCCTAGCCTCTGCCAAACCTACCTTCTCTCCTTGAGAAAGATCCTGGTTGTTTTCTTTTGAAGAAGTTACTCTTTTGTCTTTCTTTCTCAGTCTTCGTCAAAATTTTGGAAACTATGCGACATTTGTTTACTAATGTGGCATAATCTCGTATTTCCAATGGAGTTACCACATTTTTCAACTCAGACCTTAACCCAGCCACTAGGTGCATTGCTTTCCATGCTTCATCTGGTTGAAGTCTCAGAGAAGAGGAAAATTTAGATTATTCCTCAAATTTCGCCAGATAGTC
This sequence comes from Senna siamea, assembly GCA_031216115.1. Taxonomy (NCBI): domain Eukaryota; kingdom Viridiplantae; phylum Streptophyta; class Magnoliopsida; order Fabales; family Fabaceae; genus Senna; species Senna siamea. The sequence goes on from CM062354.1 coordinate 21,223,267, forward strand.
ATCAAATGTCATATTACCTTGTTTGATCTGCATGAATTCCATTTCTTTCTCATTTCTCACATTCCAAGGAAAATACTTTTCAAGAAATGCATCCTTGAATGAATCCCAAGTAATCTTGATTCTGTGAGCCTCCATTAGTTGCCTTGCTCCCTTCCACCAATATTCTGCCTCTCTATCTAGCATATAGGTGTAAAATAAGACCTTCTATGCATCACTTGTACCAAGAACCATAAATAGTTTCTTCATCCTTTTCAACTATTCCTCAACCAATTTTGGGCCAAGCTCACCCCTAAAAGAAGGAAGATTTACTTTTTAGAATTCAGACCAACCATGATACACTGGGTTTCCTGCTTGTCCTTCATAAGGGTTAGGGTTATTTTGGTTATTCCCTTATTCCCAAAATTGTCTAAGGACATGAGTAGTAGTTATTTCCTGCTCTCTCATAGCATGGGAAGTAGTAGCCGCCTGCTCCTTCATAGCCTTTGATAGCCCCATCATGGCCTGCACTAGTCTCTCTATATTACCATCTCCTTCCTTTTCCTTCCCAGTATTCCTCTTAGGTGGAGCCATACTTCACTCTACAAAATAAACATTACCAAGGTGATCAATCTTAATAACATAATATTTCTAAGAGATCATATGGCACCAATAGGAAATACTATCTACCCCCAAACCTAGCACTCCATTCCTCAAGTCAAAATAGAATACAAATCAATGAACTATCTAGATTCAGATAACTAACCTATATTAGTCTCTACCTGAGCAATCTACCCTTTGTTACTGAGCCATAACTCAACTAGCCGTGGTAACTGTGCTCTGATACCAACTCAGTGTAATACCCCCAACCCTATATTTCTTTTTGGTAATAAAATAATATAAGGTAATATAATATAGGATTGGTGAGTTACTACTATCTCTACCCGAGTATAATTTTAAATTTGTCTAAGTTAAATAGTTGAGTGCCACTAGTTTGGGTTACTACACTCGGGTTCTCACATGTTACGCAGCGAAAATAAATAAAGTAATTTAAATGAAATAGATAGATATAAAGATATTCACATTCACATTCAACTATACATACTATTTATACACACATAACTATAGGGTGTGCAGACATATATCTATAGATATACGAGCCTGAGTAGGGTAAGGAGACAATAAGCCTGCCACTCATACCCTGTTTTAAGCAAAACTCTCCATCTCACATATCTTAATACATATATACCATCCTTATCTATACCAAAATTTTCCTCCTGATCCTTTCAAAATACAAATAAGGATTCAGGGAGATGGGCATGTCAAAATACTATAAACTCCTAGTTATGTAAACCGTTTAACTTAAATACAAATAAAACCCATAATCTAGTGATCATTGGAAAATACCCCAGAAAGGCTATCTCCACTATCTCTATCTCTACTTCCATCAGCACCTGGTACATAGGCATCTGATACAAATCAGCTTTAATGAGAATTATTTCTAAGTAGCAATAATCACCTGTGTTTAAAAAAATAGCTGTTTGTACCACTGTACGAATACAAAAATCCACCACATTCTTGTTCAGAATATTTTAAAACATTATGCTATTGGAAAAATGTAAATGTATTAAATAACTATCTCATGCATATAATTATGATTACACAAACACTTCAACAAATATTCATCACACAAGATGCATTCTCAGATTGTAATGGTAACAACTCACATTCTCATTTTAGTATATAGAGCTTAAGCAAAGAAATCATGCAATTTGATATGGCCATAGTCAAAAGCATCACACAATAATTCTTTCAAATTTCTATTCATAAATGAGATTCTTTTGTGGTCATGAGTCACCTGCAATCATTCTAGTGGTTTTTACTGTCAACATTTATTCTCAAGTTAACCACCTGCAAAACTTTTCCTAGATTAAAGCCAGTTGCAGCTATTCTCGTAGTAGAACCAATTGCATCCCTTCTCGCGAAATAACCAAATGCATCCCTTCTCATGGTATAACCAAATACATCCCTTCTTGCAGATTAACCATTTGCAGTATTCTCATTTATGGTTTATGCTCAATCAAAATCTCTTATTTTTCTTCTCTTTTTCATAATTTCTCAAATCTTCCTAGTTCTCATGTTACCCATTACAATTCAAGATTAAATCCTATGTTTGAGAGAATTATTAGGCCACTTATGGATAAAAATAGGTTATTGAGTCAAATTTTCCAAAACAGAGAGCTACAAGTCGACTTCCAGCCTCCTGGCAGTCGACTTACTCCTTGCTACCCCAAAAATGTTTCAAACAGTAAGCAATCAGTCAACTTCTAGGACCTCAACAGTCGACTGCTCTGTTCTTGGCTAATTTCTAGAAAATAAGAACACGACAGTCGACTTTTAGCCCTTAGCAGTCTACTGCTAACATTATGAATACTATTTTGGGTAACTCAAGAGCACTACAGTTAACTAGGAGAGCCTACAAGTCGACTGCTACGTTATGCTCTATTTTTTGAAAGTCTGTTGACCCAGATTTTGGCACCAAAAACATGTTTTTAAAATAGTTTTAATGATTTAAAACTCAATAACAGCATAAGAGCTTCCTTTACCATAAGAAAACAGCCCAAACCACCGATTATTCATGCTCAAATATTGGATTTAAACTCTTTTAAAAACCAGAAAAACCTATTTCTCATATTTTTATTTATGCATTCACAAGTATATTCAAGCATTTTAAAACATCCAATAGTAATAAAATACACTAAGAATGTAGGTTTTAATCTCCATAAAGTTTAAAATTATGAAAACTCAGAATTTACCCACCATACCCTGTAAATTTTGAAAATGAGGAGATAGGTGATTTGCTACCTTTCTGCTAATTTCCAATTGGTATTTGACGATGGTGATGGGTTCTGCTAAGTTTTCTTAGCTCCTGGAATGCTTAAATTCGATTATCAACTTTCTTCCCTCTCAATTCCCATTCTTTCTCTCTCTAGAATTTCAGAACTCAGGAAGCCAAATGAAGAGTTCTAGAAGGCTGGCCTATTTATAGGTAATATGATCTTTTGCAACTTTGATCCTAATTCCCGACCATTCGGCCCAAAATTTTTCATAATTCTGTTGCTACAATAAATCATTTGGCTAAATTCACAGCCTATTGCCCTAAAGTTTTAGAATTTCATACCTCTATCCTCACTACATCTTTTTCCTTTCAATTTGGTCCTTATTCTTTATTTTCCCTCAAAACTCTTTTCCTAATACAACAAACACAGTAATTTGATTCATTAAAAATTAACAGACATCTCTTAATGCGTAGAAGAAACGGATGTTGCTTCCTAGGCCTATTAAAAATATTTTCTAAGTATCTCAAGGCAGATAAAAATTTTCTGATCAGATGAAATTTTATTTCAAAAAAATTTCCCCAATTTAAGCTATTAGCTCAGAATAATTCTCTTAATCACTTCTCATAAAAGTTTCAAGTTTTCCATTAAAATTCTTCCTAATCATTTAATTATTAATTAGGGTTATTACATATACTAGTGGCTATTTTAACTCTATAGCATCAATTTTTACCCTACAATTGGTGTAGTTGCTAATATAAACTTATATTGACAAAGATATAGTAGCAATTTGATATTTAGTAGCAGCAATCATGTAACTGCTGGTATATACTTTAGTAACAATTTTTTTACTTTTGGCGGCAGTTTTAACTACTGGTATAAACTTTTTTTTCTAGTAGTGTATGTATAAATTATAATGTATAAATCTTTGTATTTATATACATGTTTATGTATATTAGTATGTGTATATGTGTGAATGTATTTGTATGTAGTATATATATACTTATGTATTTGAATATATACATATAAATATATGTGTGCATGTGAGCACACAAATGCTTATGTGCATATATATATATGTAAGCACATAAATATATATATACACACTTATATGTAAATTTTCATACATTTTCTCACTTGTATGTGCAGTGTGTGTATGTGTATATGCATAAACAAATGTACATATATCTACATACGTGTATTCATATACATATTAGTGTAAATATATATAAACATGCATGTATATGTTCATGTTTATGTGTGTTTACATGTTTATATATGTCTATATATGTATTAAAAATGATACAAATAACTAATATTGTGAAAATAAGCAAAAAGGAAAATTTGAAATTTCATTTATGTTTATTTAGGTAGAATTTCAAATTTTGAACGTACATGTTGCACTTATTTAGGTGAAATTTCAAATTCTTTCTAAATTACCATAAAAAATTTTAAATTTCATTCTCTTTTAATCCAAATAAGGGATCCTCATTATAAAATTCCCTATTTGCATTAAAAGAGAATGACATTAGAAAATTCCATGGTAACTTAATCAAGTAATTTAGAAAGAATTTGAAATTCCACCTAAATAAGTGGAATTTCATATTTTTCTTGCTTATTTTCACAATATTGGTTATTGTATCATTTTTAATACATATATAGTTTGTCGATTAGGTTCCATCATTTGGCACCAAAACTGTTTGTCGATGACATGAAGAGGGTTACATATAAAGGGTTCTGACTAGCAAAGTGACTAATTGGTAGAGGGACTAACTATGGTAAAGTGAATTAACACTTAGTGAAGTGTCGTAGACTACAACTGCCAAGACTTTGGCTCCTTGGGGGGCAGTATTATGATGGGAATCAAGATAGTATCAAATATCCTTAGGTAAATGTAACATCCGCTCTTTTCGTATTCAAGAGATGTTTGTTTATTTTAATGAATTGAATGCTTGTTTTTGTTGCATTAAATTACATATAGATGCATTAGAATGATATTTTTAAGTGAAGAGAAAGAATAGGGACCAAATTAAAAGGAAAAAGATAAAGTGAGGAGGATATGAGAATTTTTGAAACTTCAGGGTGATAGGTTGTAATTTTGGCCAAAAGATTTACTATAGCAACATAATTTTGAAAACTTCCTGCCAGTAAACTAGGGAAAAAATGGTAATTTAACATATAGTTGGAAGAATTATTATTTTGGGCCGAATCATCAGGAATTAGGAGCAGAATGGAAAAGGGCTGAAGCACCTATAAATAGGCAACTCCCTCAAAACCCTTCAATTGCATCTTAAACTCTGAAATTCTAGAGAGAGAGTGTGTGGCTAAGTAGAGAGAGAAACTAAAAGAGAAAGGGAGTGAATCTTATTTCTAACTAGATTTGAGGTCAGAAAAGTGATTACGAAGGCATCTACAACATTAACTGGCATCCAAACATCAATTAAACATAGATTAAGGTAGCATAATAACCCAATCCCTTTATTTCGTAGTTAACTATTCACATGACTAAAAATTTCAAAATTTTACTCGTTTGAAAGAAAAAGGGATTAAAAACTACATTCTTATTATTTTTAATTACTATTGGGTATTTTTAACCGATTGAAGATACTTGTGCATCCTTAAAATTACTTTTGAAAAATGGGTTTTTCAGCTTGAATGAAGATGAGTTTTAATCTCATATTTGGACAAGATTAAATGATGTTTTGGGCTATTTTCTTGCGTTAAATGTTGCTGAGAAGTTTATCTTGAATTCATCAATTTCAAAATATGCTTAAAAATAAGTTTTTGAATTGAAAATCTATGTCAACAATAACTCATAAAAAAGAGCAAGACACATCAACCAACTGCCACAGTGCAACAGTCGACTGTCATGCTCTTGAGATGCCCAAAAACATTTATAGAATGCTAGTAGTCTATTGTCAAGCACCTAGAAGTAAATTGTCGTGTTCTTCCTTTTTCCAAAATGCCTAAGAACAAAGCAGTCGACTGCCCCAACCCAGCAAATGACTATTAGGCTTAATAGTAAGCTAGCAGCCGACTGCCAGGTACCTAGCAGTCGACTGATAGTTCTTTGTTTAGAATTTTAAAGATTTGATAGATTGCAACCAGTTGACTTGTAGCATGGTACCAGTCGACTGACATCTTTTGTAATGGAAAGATGAACTTAATTACATGTTTGAATGATATCTAGCCCAAAAACATAATCCAAAATAGAGATTAAACTTAAATTATAAGCAAGGTAACATATAATTTGAATTTAAATGAGAAAGAGCATGAAAGTGATGAAATTTAAAAGGAAAGAGCAAGGATGCATAAGAGAAATGAAAATTGTATTCTTAATATATGTATTTGTGGTAGATAGGTCTATATCTGAATGACTAATCGCTGGTATGGGACGGTGATTGGACATTCCACGAGTATCGTGATAGTTGTGAATTGTAAGTTAGTGACTTAATGGCCAATGTAAATGAAAAGTTACATACTTAGAATTTACAAAAATATAATATACACCGATTCACCCATATATATGTTTATGAATAGATTTTTGGGGACCCCGTATGTACTCAATGTGTGGAACCTAAATGTGGGGACTATATTGTACTTGGATCTACTAGAGGACGCTCTAGAATATACATAATTATGATATGCAGTCGAGGACTGCCAAGCATAGTTGCCAGAGTATATATTTAAAAGTATAGAGTGGTGCACATGATGAATGCAATTATATGATGATTATGATGATACTTGGTAGAGGGCAATAAGAAGTGCTCTTAATTCCTTATTGCTCTATATTTTATAATGAAATTTGTATGAATGATGTTATGTTACCTATATGTTATGACAACTTTATGAGATATATACTATGAGCTGAGCTTATGCATGCAAATATGAATGATAAATGAAATGTTATACAAGATGACCCAATAGATGTGTTGTTTTTGTGAAAAAGAATGTAGAATTTTCTATGAGTTTACAATGGTACAAACGAGTTGTTTTGAAAATTAGTTATTAATGCTACTGAGATCTATTCTCATAAAAATGCTGGTCTATATCAGATGCTTAGATTTCAAATAATGTTAGAAGTGGAGGTGGAAGTGGTGGAGATACCCTTTCTAGGGTATTTTCCTGTTATCCATTAAGTGTGGGTTATGTATATATGGGAAGTCCCTCCCAAACCCTTAAGTATGTAAAGTTCTAGGAAATTTTTTGGTATTCTCAATACCCTAAATCCTTAGGATATTTTGGTAAAAGGATTAGGTGAATAGTTTTGATGTATAGGATAAGGGCATATATGTATTAGGATATCTGAGCTAGGAATCCACTAGCTATTTTTGTTAAATGGATATGAGTGACAGGCTTGTTGACTCCTTACCCTAGCTAACGCTCTTGCATATCCATAGATATATGTCTAATGAATGATATGTATACACTATAAATGAATGTGGATGTATATATATATGTAAGTTTTATGTCAATTAATTTAATGTATTTTCTGCTGTGTAACGTGTGAGATCCCAAGTGTAGTAGACCAAACCAATAATACTTATTATTTCACTTGATAAATAATTAAAAATTGACTCAGAAAAAAGAAGTAGTAATTCACCAATCTTATAGTATATTGTTTATATTATTTAAATTTCTTTAAAAAGAAACTGTAGGATTGGGGGGTTATAGTAAAAGTCTCATAATACCGTATTGAATAATATGAGATGATTGATAGTTAAGGTTGTGTTTGGAGATGAGAAGGGGAAGGGAAGGGAAGAAATTAAAGGGGAAGAGAAGCTTAAGTTCTAGTTTCTCTTCACCTTATTTGGAGTTCCTCTAAAATCCTCTAATTTTGGGTAATTAAAATTAATGAAAGAGGAAGGTTAAGGAGGCTTATTGTAACACCCTCAATCCTATAGTTCCTTTTAGTTAATTAGATAATATAATATAATATACTATAAGATTGGTGAGTTACTAATTACCTTTACCCGAGTAAATTTTTAACTTTTATCAAGTTAAATAATTAAGTGCCATTAGTTTGGGATTTCTACACTCAGGTTCTCACACATAATATAGCGAAAATAAATGAAATAAAAATATATAGATATGTTCATACATATTCACATACATAATTTTTTCTTAAAAGATATATACCTATAGATATGTGAGATTATAAACTATTTATCATTTAGGATAAAGAGACAACAACCCTGCCACTTATACCCATTTCAAAAACCTACTAGTGGATAATCTTACGTTTCTCACATATCTTGATACATGTATGCCCTCCCTCTTTGTACATCAAAAATAAATATCATGACCCTTTCTAAAAATATAATAAGGGGTTAGGATAATTGGCATGTACACTATATACTAACTATTTATATGTCAAAATATTATGATTACTATACTAATCTTGCATTTCCACCCGTCTTGTAGGTGGAGGTGATGGATGAACTTCTATGACTACAATAACCGAAAACTCTTGGACTACCATAAAATACCCCAAGATGGGTATCTCTACTAGTGCTGCCTCCACTTCCAGCAAGATCTGAAATCTATATATCTCATACATACCAGCATTTATATGAGAATAAATCTCAATAGTAAAACAACCTATTTTAAGAACCACTAGCCTATACCACCATAATCATATGGAAACATGCCACATTCTTTTTCCCATCAAATAGAAAAATAGTATTTATTAGGATGCCATGCATGACTTATACAATTATGCCATTATAGCATCATATCATTATAAAATGTACTTTATGGATGTATGTATAGTTACACTCACCAGATGTCAGCAATATAAAATATGTCATTTTATTGTATATAATTACCATGGTAACTTGATTGTATTCACATTCACAACGTGAGTAAGGAAAACCAAACATATCATAATGGCCAATGCCACTTTCATCGTAAGAGCTATTAGGAGAGTCACCCAGCGAGCAACTCTACGTGCACTTACAACACTCATGGATGAGTTTCAAGTTGAGTATCATGGTCTCTGACCAACTAGTAGTCCTCTACCTGCCCAGTGTAACACCCATTGTAATGTCCCATATCGGTTGGAGAAGGGAACGAAGCATTCCTTATAAGGGTGTGGATACCTCTCCCTTGTAGACGCGTTTTTCCCCTCGACAAGGGGAAGAACAAAATTGTGAGGTGGCTCGATAACCACCAAAGCAGACAATATCTGCAAGTGGGCAGCTGGGCTGTTACATTGGTATCAGAGCCTGGTTCTAAATCGGTGTGCCACCGAGGACGCTGGGCTCCCTAAGGGGGTGGATTTGTAATTTCCCACATCGGTTGGAGAGGGGAACAAAGCATGCCTTATAATTGTAACGATCCCTAATACAACATACGCAATGCTTATCTGATTAGCGAAAGCATATGGGTTGGTTTAAATAGTTATTCCCGATGTGGGAATGTCAGGGGATCGCTACTGGTTGAGCGTAACCCAAATAGACTTTTCGTTGTCCATTTGGATTCCGTTCAACCCTAATTCACACGTAGCTAAACTAATTATACATACATACATCATAAATTACTCTGGAATGAAATCTAAAACCCATATATACATCACATCATGCATTCATATACATTCCAACTTAAATTCACAAGTTTACAGCGGTAAACCTTACCGAAAATCCGGTAGAGTTTCCTCTGTATTTCGAATATATCCTAAATACAACAGTCACATGATTTATACATATACATTCAATCCAATCACCACAAAAAACATAATTTACAGAAGATTATTATACAACAACGTTAGTAAACACATATACAATACAATCCAAGCCTAGACTAAGCTTCTCTTCTATCTGTCATCAAATCATCGTCCAGCTAACGTCTAGGTTCCTGTCCCTGTCCCTGTTCATCTGAGTAAACAACCTGGTGAGATATAAAATCCCAGTAGAATAATTTACATTTCAAATACAGTTCAAAAATCTGGTTAAATACTCAGCGGTGCGAGCACCGAAAATATCTTCTCGAAATCAGTGAAATACCTTATCTGAAAAATCATTATATCACGTGGAAATTGCGGTAGATAATCAAAATCATAAAAATCCATTTCTTTTAAAATCATTACTCAAAATCAGATAAAATCCCATGCCCGGTGTATCTAAATCCACGTTGGCCACAAAACCTCTGTGACCAAGTCTAAATCGTCATCTAATTGCACGCCATCTAGAGAGAATACCTCTCCTATCATTGGGTGTGATCCGTAACACCAATCACCCGAATCTCGCCTATATTGTGAGTGTGATCCGTAACACTAATCAATCACTCAAGGACCGAGTGAGAATCAACATCTAGGGCATCCCCTAGCATGTTCACATACACCAATTCAAATCCTCATACAGTCTATTCGAACTCACATGCTCACGGTCGGCTATTCCTTAGGGTTCTAGGGCATTACGCCTAAATCAAAATGTTTTCCCATGTAGGCTTTCCCCCCTTATACTCCTTAAACCTTTCTCAGGGTCGTCTTGATTTATCGCGTGATCCCTAACGCAGTATAGGCTAAATCTGATACAAACAATTTCATTTAAAAACTCCCTGTACTCGGGATACTTAACGGCCGTCCCATACCGGCTATCAAGTACCCTACCCTAAGTAAATACGTCCTAAGGGCATCTAAACTCGATAAACAAAATGTCTAACATGCAATTAGGATATCCAGCACACAAGCATGCAATTTGTTCCATCGAAAGTAGCACGTAATTCCATGCAATAAAATCTAATCATTTAGGAAATCACTAGGTCAAATCTATGACTCGAGAAGCGTAAATCATCCTACCTGGTCTCCTGTCGCACCAAATCGATTCTGTACTTCATGAAATCCTAATTTTCGAGCCAATTAAATTCCCTGGACATTTAAATGAATATCCAAGCTTGTCACGTCATCCATTTTTTGATCTTAAGTCTGGTTACCCTAATATCTAGGTTAATTTATTTCCTAATTGCGTTTGACAGCTAATTCAATCAGAATTCATCAGTTTTTGGGAAATCGGACCTTACCAATGTGATCGGATGATGGAATTCTATCCCGGGGTGATCTCAGTTTCTCCTAGTGTATGTTCAGAAGCTCCGACACGGCGGCGCATAGCAACACACAGCAGAGGGGTGCGGTTGGCCTCGAAATTTACACCACGGTGAAGCCCGCAAGACCAGGAGTCCGAATATAGTGGTGGCGCGACGGTTCACGGCCGTTTGGACGACATTTTCTAACCACGAAGGTTTATGCACGGTGGACAGAAATTACCTCGATCCAAGCGTGTTGAACCTCCGTTTGACGTCAGTGACCTGGTGGTAGAAGCTGGCATCTCAGGCTACACGATGGTGGGGGCAGTGACGGCCAATGGTAGCAGACGGCGGTGATCTCAGCTGGCGAAAATCCCACGTGATGGAGGTGGAAAACTCTATTTTTTGGTGGTGCTGGCAGCCGTTGGTGGCCGTGGGTGGTTACTGGAAGTTGTGGGTGGCGAGGGCTATCGGTTTGTATGCCTGGTTGTGGCTCACGGTGGCTATGGTGGCGGGGCACGGTAGAGGAAGGAGGAGAGAGAGGAAAGAGAAAGTAAGGTGAGAGGAGAGAGAGCTTTTAGAGAAATAGAGGGATTTCGGGAAATTTAAAGCCTTCAGGGGCGATTCTGACTTTTCCTGGACCACCCGAGTATACTTTGGGATTTCGGCTTCCTTCCAGATGTTGGCACATGTTTCCATGCAACGATTTTAGCCTCCGTCTGTGGAATTGTTGTACAAAACGTCATCTGTCAATTCCTGATCATTAGATTGCATTTCTTTCTGTTTGATCGTGTTTTTGACTTCCAATCGCTTCCTGAGTTCAACCATCACCTCAAAATATGTGCCAGCCTCAGTTTAAATGGAATTAGCTTCGAAAATTAGGTTTTATATTTTAAAAACATTTTCAGTTGTTACACCCGTATCTAGTGTTACAATTCCTCTGATGTAAACAGATAAGTTTAGTACATTATTATTATCCTTTTATTATTAAGTCTAAGTAGTTATACCATTAAGATTCATTAACGTGAATTAGGTTCAGGATTTATTGCTCAGATTAAATCTCGTATGCACAACAAAAATAAATATCGTGCAACACAGCAAAAATGTAAAACTTACAAACATTAAATGTCCAATAATGAATGTTCATTACATCTTTCAAGAGTATAGTCTAGGATATATGAAATACCCATCCATAAGGAGTTAAGAGACAAAAATCCTGTCACTCAGACTCCTTTTACAACTATGGGATGAACAGGTTCTTCACATATCCTTTTCATGTACATAGCCAAAATAATCGTCCTAATCCTACTTAAAATATCTTTAGCATTAGGACCCCAAAATAAGAAATTATAGAAATGTTTTCAACAAATGGCTCCTATCTTCCCCCGGCACCAAGCATCTGCATCTGATACATATTAGCACATAAATAAGAAACACAAGTTTCCCAGTAGCTTAGCAATTCGTCATTTAAAAATCTACAATTATGTATTAAGGTACAAGTACCAAAACACTTTCCTCTACATTCCCATTACTTAAACATAGTTTCATTCACATGTATAAATTTGGCAAGTAGTGCATGATAATTAGGAATGTCAATGTGATAAAAGTAGAAATTCTCACTCAAATAAAACATCTTTTCATGGGATGCATGTCAAAACTGAAACAAACAGAAGAATCATTTATGCATTTCATTTTTAGCGACAATCCTTGTGGACACTTGGCTACCTTTATAAATGAGCTGTGGACACTAGATCATAGGTATAAAGCACCTTTAGCCACACCTCACTAGGTCGCCTGTGTGGAGGACCTTCGGCCATACCTTATGGATCGTGGACACTTGGCCACATTTATATCTGTGAACACTAGGTCACGGGTATGGAGCACCTTCGACCACACCTCGCTAGGTCACATGTGTAGAGCACCTTCGGCCACACCTTATGAATCATGGTCACTTGGCCACATTTATATCTGTGAACACTAGGTTACGGGTATAGAGCACCTTCGGCTACATCTTGCTAGGTCATATGTGTGGAGCACCTTCAGCCACACCTTCTGAATCATGGTCACTTGGCCACCTTTATATCTGTGAACACTAGGTCACGAGTATGGAGCACCTTCGGCCATACCTCACTAGGTTGCATTTTACTAAATGACACTATGCATTAAAATTCTTATAGTGTCTTTTTCGTTCAAATTAGGCAACCATGACATTGACAATTTATTTTATTTTTATCATTTTACTATTCCTTGCATTTGGCCCCTACAAGGTACACTATCATGCATTCACTATTGCTATAGTAATTAGGTCACCATAAGGACATAATCAAATTTAGAATTTTCTTTTCATGTCAGATGGCCATTCATACTTTAATCCCCTTTGTTTTATTGGTTTATACTACCCACTAAATCTTATGGTCAAATACTATTTAAATTCACCCACCTCAATAATAATGTGGGTTTTACTATGTGTACAAGGGTGAAATAATGAACTATAAATTAATTAACCATATTTTCTTTCTCTTTCTTAGCCAAAACTGAATTGGTATCTTCTTACTTAAACAATTTCAAGCAAAAAATTTTACATCTTGCAAAAAGCCATTTTTGGATTTAGTATGCCAACAAGAAACATTAAAATTTTAAAGCTAAATTCTAATTAGAATCCTTCATTTAGGTGTCTATAACTTAGCACATGCATTAACCATTCAAGATTGCGATATTTCAGCACTATTTGATGCTAGAATCTTTCATTATGCAAGCTGAAATTTACTTATAATAATTCTTTCATGAAGATGGCAACATACACTTTATCACATCTACAACATAACTAATTTATCCTACATGCTTAGCCAAGAAATATCTGCCTATTCAAGGATGTAGAGAGGGGTCTCATGTTCCATGAAAGCTTAGTAAATCATGATGTATGCCATTCAAAAACATGGAAACACAAACCAAGGAATTGCTAACCTACCTTGATGATGAAATCAAAGGGAAATTTCTTAGCTCTTCCTTTGAATTGTCCCCCCTTGCTCCTTTACTTCCTATTCCTTTCTTGTCTTTATTTAGTTTAGCCCTCCTTCCTCACAATTTTCTTTGTGCTCTCAACTCTCACTCTCACTCTCCCCTCCCTTCTTTCTCTTTTCTCTCTTTCTCCCTTGCCGTGTATGTGATGTGTCTATTTCATAATACAAATCTCAATTCTTTTCCCTCTTTTGCTTAGGTGATGTATCCTCTCCTTTTCTTTTCCTTTCCGTGCATGTGCATGCATTCCTCAAAAATACAATTTCCATTCCATTCACTTTTTTCTATTCTCCTCACCTTGCAGCCACACGTGTACCTTTAGGTACTATTTCCTTGGAAACCTTGGTTTATCTCGTTGAACACGTTAATGGAAAGAAGGGAGTCATACCTCATCTTTCATTATTTTAAATGCTGCATTCTTTTCTCATTTCCCATTCGACCATGTAAGGAAGGAAGGGAGAGAGGATGAGTTCATGTACCCATGTGTAATTAGGTGCTGCCCCTTTTCCTTGAAATTCTTTTTTTAGTTACTTATACACATAAATGGAAATGAGGGAAGGAAAAAATCATGCAACTCTATTCTTCATACACGTATGCCTCTTTTCTACTCAGCTAAAGGGAATGGGCACCATTTCTATTTTCCTTCACATCATTTCATGGCTGCTTTAAGTGTACCTTCAAGTATAATTTTCTTTACTTGCAATTTTGCCTTATCGCATTGGTCACACTACCTTCATTTCTTCTTTCATTTCATTTTCCATTCGCCCAAGTTAGGGAAAGTGGGACACTGCACTTACTCCTTTCTTTTGATGGAGTTTGCCGTGTGCATATATGCTCCCTTATAAAAATAAAACTTCCAAATTCCATTCTCTTTCGTCCATTCTCCCTTCATGGCAGCCACACGTGTACCTAAGTACCCATCCTTTCTCATGCTAGCTTGCCCTTCATCGTACACTTACCTTGGCATGTTCACCTCTATAATTCTGCACTTCTCCCCTCCCGTACACACCTACATACATTTTAATTAATTTAAATTTACACTCTCTCTCCTCTAACTTGCTATGGTTACTTGGAAGGAAAGTCAAGGGGAGGAAATCTATCCTCACACGTTTCCTCTTCCTTAGCCGTGTGGGTGTTTTTTTTAGTATCAAATAAATTTTGCACTTCCTTGCTTGACTATTTTCTCTTCTTAATTATCATGGATGTACCTCTTTTCCTTTCACACTTCCTGTAGGGCTCATGTCTCATGCAAGCACATGTGAACTTTTTCCTTTTCTTAGGCAACTTAGAGGTAAAATAAGGGAAGGGGAAAAACTTATCTCTCACGTCCCCTTCCTCCCTTTCCCATGTCGCCACTTCACCCAATATATATGTATTTAAATGCTATATTTGCCACATGTTTATATTTAAATGCTATACTTGTCACACACTTCTCAATTTGCACGTGTACACACATATGTATACATATATTTTTGGGATGCCTTATTCCTCTTTCCTTTTCCCCATGTGCAAGTGTAGGTACATATGGGTATTTAGTTTACTTTTCTCTTTGGCAACTAGTCTAGGTGAAAGGAAGAAGAATTAAATTAAACACGTCAATTCTATGCAATGTCATCCTTTCCAATATTTATTCTAAATATTAAACCACACAAACAATTGGACACAATTTATGGCAATTTATCTAATTAAATAAGAAATCATAAATTTAAATATAATTGCAAGAACATGAGGTGTTACACCTAGCACTATTTAGAGTGTCCCCTAGTAGATCCCAAGTACATATAGGTCCTTGTCCTCTCTGACAGATCATCACTAACTCACTCAATGGTCCTGGCCAACTCTAACAAATCATCCTTGACTAGTAGGATCAATATCTCGTTGGATACTTCACTTCCCTTTCTTCCCATAAAGGGGCTGGTATAACTTACGAGATCACTGCCACCTCTGACAGATCACTCTTACTCTACCATTGCAGATCATGAGGCTACGGAATAACCATCTCACTGATGGATCACATTCCCAACACACTTTTCACAAATATATATTCTAGAGTGATTCAACTCATGCTATGGTTATGATTAACTCTACGTACGTGACTCCTTTTGTTGGCCACAGAAGAGTTCACTAAGGCTAGCAGAAAATGTTTTCTAGAAAACATTTTCAAAGGCTATCAATCGACTACCCTACTCTAGTAGTCGACTTTCGAGTGTAACGCCCTTATCTAGCACTACAACATCTCAAATGTAAACAGATAAGGTTGATACATTATTTTTAACCATAATTATTCATTAATAACATCTGAGCAATTATACCATTGTAATATTATTAAAATTGATTAGGTTTGGGTTCTTCTACTCAGATCATAACATGTCAGCACAACAAAAATAAAATGTAATACATTTAAAATATAATCATTAGATATCATATATAAGTTCATCTCCAAATATTACATCACTTAATATCTTTGAGATTGGTAAAGAAACTATTCATAAGGGTAAGGAGACAACATCTTTGTCACTCAAACCCTTATGATACAAAATACTTCTAAGAAAAGAAAACCTCCACTCCTGCCACTTCAATCTCTATGACAATGCTATACATTTGCATCTGATAGATATCAGCACATAAATGAGAAACAAGTTTCTCAGTAGCTTAACAATTCAATATTTTAAAACTTACTGATATATACCATTATGCATGCACAGAACATAATGTATATTGGCAAGTAGTGTATAATTTATTGGTGTATATCAATATGACAACAATGGATTTTTCTCATATTACACATAACAAAATGTAATAGAAAGTACATCAAGAATCTCTTTGAAACTTATACCAAGGTACACATATAGAAAACCGAATTAAGAGGTGATTGACCTTTCCTTTCATTCTTAAAACTTACATTGTCTTGAAGGGGAAACACTTTCGGTCATACTTCAAGGAATGTGGACACTTGGCCACCTTTATGAACAATTGTGAACACTTGGTCACATTGTGGACTCTTAGCCACTTTTATTAAGACTTGTGAATACTTGGTCACATTGTGGGCTCTTGGCCACTTCTAAAAAAGATTGTATAACAAATACCTCTTTGTATGTGATTTTAGACTAGCCATTCATGATTTCATAAAGTTTCAACAAAAGAACATTAATGGCACATGCACATACAATTAGCAACCATATTTCATATTACTATCACCCTTTCAATTTCCCTTGAATTTAGCCATGGTAAGACAAATTATAAGTCATTTACAATTAGCATATGAATTCGGTCACCAAGACTAAAATGAGGGATTACTTTCGGACATCATGAGAAAGGGTGGAATCTAAAGTTTTTCATATCCAAATGTTCACATTCTTCCATCCTTTCTACCTTTCAAGCTAATGATACCATAAATTAAAATTATTACAGTACTTTTCCTCACATTCAAATTATACAGCCATTCCATTAACCATTTCTTTTTACTTATTTCATTGGCTTGTTTTACATGCTACACTTTATACTGACACACATTTTATCACTCCTATATCCACTACAAAAAATATGACTTTCAGTGGCGACAAAAAAAGTCACCATTGGAAGTCCTCTTTTAGTGGTTACTTTTTGTGTCGCCACGAAAATCTTCAGTGGCAATAAAATGTGTCACTACTAAAGACCTCTAGTGGAGACATTTAAAAAGTTGCCACTGAAGAGCTTCAGTGGCGACAATCTATCGCCACCAAAGAGCTCCAGTGGCTACACATTTTATTGCCACTGAATATCTTCAGTGGCGACAATTGAAATTTCGCCACTGTGAGGGGTTTCAGAGGCGACTGTATATGTCGCCACTAAAAGTCTTCAATGGCAATTTTTTAAATGTCGCCACTATGCATAAAAGAAAAGGCTGAAAAAATTTTGAAGCTATTTTTTCATTTTTTTCTTCTTTCTCCAACACATTTCACCATAAATTTCATATTCCCTCCTTTTTTCTAAAATTCCTTCCTATCTCTTCTCTCTCTTTTATTTCCCTCCTATTTCTAAATGCCCTGACTAATGAAACCCACACATTTGGAACTCATTTCAAGCCTCTCTCTCTCTGGAATCTTCATCTTTTTCCTCCTTTCCTTTATCTTTCTTCCATTTTTCCCTTCTTCTCCAACTTAGGTTCACTTTCTACCACCACTACTACTTACTAAGGTCACCATCGGTCAATCACTGACCATCTCCACTACCTTCCTTCATCCAGGTAGAACACAACATCCTTCATTTGCTACAGAACGGAGGAACTCAAAGTTCCAATGGTTGGACCTTTTGGGCTACAAAAATGAGGAAAAGTTTAGGGATTTTGTTAGAAAATTGGTGAGTAGTTAAAATCTTTCATATATTTTGTGTTTTACATTTTTTTGAGTGAGCCTTGTATCTCAATTGTTGCTAAAAAATTACATAAGAGTGAGAGAGCCATGAGTAAAGAGAGAAAGTGCAGTAAAAATCACTTAGAAAGCTCAAAAATAGAGGAAAATACAAGTAAAATGAGCTCCTTTGATTTGTACATTTTGAATGCACTTTGGTTCTTTTTCTTTCATCTCATTTTTTATTTGATGGTTGTAATGGGACTGATTTTAGCATTTAAAATGCCTAAAAACCTCAAAGGAAGCTTTGTATACTTCAATCTAAGCTTATAAGACCATTTAGAGGAATTTCATGGAATTGGGACTAATCTAAAATTTTTTTAAATTGCTGGGGCATTGCTGTAACCTCTAAAAATCTGATATGTTGTTAGAAACAATGGAAATGATGGGATAGAAGTGAAAAATGGGAGAAAAAAAGTGCAAAACCATTATTTGAGAAGAAAGGGACTAAACTACAAATTTTAAAAATTTTGGGTAATGAACTAAAATTTCATAAAATTTGGTATTTTCTATGATATTGAGTTACATAAAGGCTCTCATATAAATTAAGAAGACTTTCGAGACCTTTAAGGACTACTTTCAAGACTAGGAAAGTTTTAAGGACCAAACTAAAAAGATTCTTTTTATTTTGTTTAAGAAGAAAAAACCCTGTAATTTTGAAATTCTGAGTTGGGTCAAGTTTATTTAGTCACCTAAAAGTATCATAACAATCCTAAGATGGGAACAAGAATACAAGTTTTTTATTTATTTGACCAAACTTTTTTTTAACAAATGTCAAGGAGATTGAAATGAATGTTAACTTAGACAATATTGTTCATGATTTTGTTCCATTAGAAGAAATTCAAGGAAGGAACACAGATATAATAGGTTAGAGATTGTTACTTTAATTATTCAAGTTTATAAATTAGTATTTAGTCTACATATTGTCTTGTCTTTTGTTGGTAATATATATTATGTTTTTTTCTATAATCTATGACTCTTGTAATTTTATTATCATGAGACTAATCATACTTATCCTTAATATTTTTATTTTAAAGATGGAAAAAATTCAAGAAGGAACAAAAATTCTACAGAACAATGATGCTTTGAATGTTTTATATTTTATTCCAATTAGTTGTGTAATTATTATAAATTATTTCATTATTGATAATTGTAATATTAGTAATTATTGACAACAATGTAACATTACTTTTGTGTAATATAATAGTATTTTTTTTTATAATTTCTTTTGTAATACTCTTAAGATCACAAGAAATATAAAAATGAAAAAATATCAAAAATAAAATAAATGTACAGTACAGATGATTCAATGGCAACATAAGAAAGTTGCCACAGAAAGGACCTTCAGTGGCGACATTTTCTGTCACCACTAAATCCAAGTTTCTGTGGTGACTTTTGACTTTTAAATTTCAACTTCGATGGTGGCAAATTTCATTTTTCAATGGCGACATTTCAGTGGTGACTTTTTTTTTCGCCACTAAAAACCTTTAGTTGCAGAAGTTTTAGTGGCGACAAGTAACAAATATTTTATTGCCGCTGAAGAGTTTCAGTGGCGGCTTTTTTACTTTCAGTGGTGACTTTTGTCGCCACTGAAAGTGAAAATTTTTGTAGTGATCTCAAGGACACTAACATGAAAATTTATCATATGGAAAGAATAGAAAAGGTACCAACATCCATTTATCATTCTTGTCTTTCTTCTTTTACCTAAAATCGAAAGGTGACTTTTCCCACACATTTTTCAGCAAACACTTCTATATGTCAAAAAGGGATGCTCTCGGTTTAAGTAGGTTAAAGAGAGTAATGCTATGGTTTCAAGCCAAATTCTAGCTAGCATGCTTCCTTTAGGTATTTTTAACATAAAACATGCATTGGTCATCTAAGAACATAAAATTTCCACACTTTCTAATTCTAGGGTTTTTCATTATGTATGCTAAAATTTTTCAACAACCATCCTTTCATGGAAATAGCTACATCCACATCATCACATCAACAAACACCACTAAATTCTCATACAAGCTTAGCCAAAGAAAGATTTGTATTTAGAGGAATGTAAAGATAGAAAGTTTATGTTTCATAAGAATTTTAAATCCTTATAAACATGCTATAAATCATGAAACAAAACTATGGTATTGTTAAACTACCTTAGGAATGCAAGAAAGTGAAAGTGTCTTAAGGTTTTCATTGACTTTGTTTAGTTCCTTGTTTCCTTCCCTTTTGGTCACTTCTTTCTTCCCTCTCCTCCAAGTGCTTCTTCCTTATTTTCTATTCTCACCAAATGTCATTGTTTATGTCTATATGTTTTGAATAATTTTCAAGCTCCTCTTCTCACTTACCGTATACATATATATATTTAATTTAATCCTTCTTTTGAACATTCGGTTAACTAAAAAGAAGGAAAAAAAGAAGTCAAGGCAAAGCAGCACATTCATTCTTCCCCTTAATTGTCTTTTATTTAAACCAAAGGAAGAGAAATCCATATTCTATTAAATACTTGCTTCATGACTGAGCCATTGGAATAAATTTCACATTTGGCAATTCCTTCTTTTCATCTCTTGGTCACATTAAAAATGGAAAGCAAAGAGAAGAAAAGAGAGAAAGCCATTACAACACATCTCCCTTTCTCTCTCCCACCTCTTCACCAATGCTTCTTTCCACTCTCACTTACATGCTCGGTCAAGGTGAGACAAAAGGAATGAAAGGAAAGGAAAGAATACAATTGCCACACGTCTCTTTTTCCTTTCTTCTTTTCATCATTATCGAGTCACTCTCACAATTAAACTTTCTTTCCAATGTCACAAGCTCTTTGGTTAAAGAAGAAATTACTCCACTTAAATAATATATCACCTTCCATTCTTCTTTCTCATTTCTTCACCGAATGGAGCAACAATGTATTATTAAAGTTTAAATTGCACACTTTCCATTTCATTCACATGTTAATTTCGGTCAATGTAAGAAAAGAGAAAGAGCCAACTTCATACGTCTCTTTCATTTATTTTTTCCTTCCTCACGAATCAACATCATATATATATTTTTAACCAATTACAAACTCTCTCTTACAAGCTCCTTGGTGACAAGTAGGAGACACATTAATATAAATAAATCCTCACTTTTCCAATTCTTTCTCCCACACACATTTTAATTTGGCTAAAACAAGAAAAAAAGGGTGTTCACTCTTAACATATTTATTCTAAACATTAAATCACAAAAACATTTTCATCACAATTTATTGCAAAATCATTCAAATAATTAAGGAAAAAATAATTTAACAATCAAAAGAAAAAATGGGTGTTACATTGAGTCCAAAATTTCTCAAAAATGCCTCATAGAAGGCTAGCAGTCTATTGCTAAGACTTTAGCAATCGACTAGTAACTCTTACCCAAGACAAAATAAGAAGAGTAGCAAGCTAGTAGTTAACTGCCAGCATGGGGCTAGTCGACTGTAAGTCCATTGTTTCGACTACCAGTCTACTGGGATGTAGTGGGTAACATGCAAGAGATAAGGTCACGTGTCACTCGAATGAGAGGATCCTTGTGATAGTGAAATAAAGAGAGCGAAAAAATAAGACAAGAAAGGAAAGAGGAAAGTATCCTAAGCGTATGCATTAGTGGTAGATGGGCTCATGATCAAGTGACTGATTGTCGGTATGGGATGACTGTTGGGCATTCCATGGTTATGCTATAAATTAGGATGGTTAAACATCCATTTGAACTTAGATGATTTTAAAAGCACCATGATGGTTGCAAATATTAATTTAGTATCATCTTCCAAAGGCCGTTTAAGAAACACGTACTTGGAGTTAAGTAGAACCATGGACATGAGCTGAATTACCCTAGTATATATGTTAGAGAATAGCATACCGGGAGTGTGATCCATTGAAAACGGATGGTGATTCCACAATATTATGTTTCGGCTAAAGGCGAAGAGGAAATGATCTGGGTAGAGTTGACAGTGATCCCATGAGTTGATAACCAGTCCCGTTTGGGGAAGAGAGAACTTGGGTAAGGTTAAATGTAACATTCACTCCTAATATAATTAAGAGATTTTTGATAATTGCTAATTTAAGTTTAATGCATGTGTATGTTGAATTAATTGCATGTAGTTGAATTAGTGTAGGGACTTAGTTGGAAAGACATAAATGCTAAGTTAAGAGGTAACTGAGGACTTAATTGAAAGGGAAAATTCAGCTTGGCAAAATTCATGAAATGGGATAAGGACCAGAATGCAATTAAGGGGGAATTATATTTCATAAGCCCTAAAACCTTAAAACACATTCTAATCTTTAGCCACTTTTAGTGAGAGAAATAGAAAGTTGAGTAAAGAGAGTAAGGGTTGAGTTAGGGTAAAGAAGAGGAGATTTACAAAAGGAAAGATGAATTTGAGGCTAGGAATTAGTCATACAGTAAGGGAAGGACCTTTTAGCACACCATACGTGCACATTTTCGAATTAAATCTAAGTACCAACTCAACCTAAACCTCATTTCTGAAATGTTAAGCAACTAGCTAGAGAAATGTGATTTATAAATGTTTTAAGTTAAGTTTGGGGTTCTAACCTACATTCTTTGTGTTTTTAACTACTATTGGGTAATTCTTGCTAAATAGTTATGTTCATTTATGCTTGTCATTGATTGTGAAAGTAGGCTTATGCCTTAAGTATGAAAGTATGGTTCGATCTTAGCAATGAGTGACATTAGTTGAGTTGTGGATGTTTATGAGTACTATAAGATGTTTAAAGGCTGATGTTGAGTTCATAGATTGAGAAAATAGTTGAAAAAATGTTTTTGGGGGCAAAATTTTGGATGAGCCAGTGAGTTTAAGAGCAAAACAAACACTAGTAGCTGACTGCCAATGCTAGAAGTCAACTGGCGTGTCCATCATCTACCCAGAAAAATAAGACAGAATGCTAGTAGTTAACTGCCAACCCTCTGGAAGTCAACTACCATGTTCTTCATTATCCAAAAAATTTCCTAGAAAACTATCAGCCAACTACCAGCCCTTGGGAGTCGACTTTCAAGGCTAGAAATCGATTTCCAAGATTTTAATAGCTGACTGATAGCTCTCAGCCAAGATAGAGTAAATTAGGCAGTAAGCTATCAGTCGACTGCCAGTAAGAGAGCATTCAACTACCAGTAAGAGAGTAGTCAACTGCCAGCCCTATGACTTAGTTAATGAGTTCAAATGACCATTTTAAGAGGAAAATAACTTGAAATATCACTCAAACTAATGATCTAAATCTAGGATGTAGTGTGTACATGCAAAGGATAGAGTCACGAGTCATTTGGATGAGGAGATCCTTGTGATAGTGAAATAAAGAGAGCATAATGCATAAGAGAGGAAAGAGGGGAGTACTCCAAGTATATGCCTAGGGGTAGATAGACTCATGATTGAGTGACTGATTGTTGGTATGGGATGACCGTTGGACATTCCACGATTGTGCCATGAATTAAATGGTTAAATATCCACTTGAACCTAGATGATTTTGAAAACACTGTGATGGTTGCAAACTTTAAGTTAGTGTCATCTTCTGAAAGCCATTTAAGAAACACATACTTAGAGTTAGTAGAACCATGGACATAAGCCAAGTCACCATATTGTAAATGTTAGATAATAGTGCACCAAGAGTGTGATCCATCGGAAAGGGATGATGATTCTATAGTATTATGATTCACCTAAAGGTGAAGAGAAAATGATCTAGGTAGAGTTGATAGTGATCCCCATGAGTTGATAACCAATTCCATATGGGGTAAGGAGACGATGGGTAGAGTTGACAACTACCCTACTGGTTATGAGATAGTACTCAGATCTGGTTGAGAAATCCCTTAGAATGTACAAAAATGCTAAAGTTAAAGCTGAAGTTATAGCTAAAGGGTGGATGAATAGTTACAAACTCATGTATATAAACAATAATACGTGGAGTTGCTCACTAGGCGGCGCTCTCGATAACTCTTATAATGTGTTATTTTTCCTACTCATATGTTTAAAGTAAAGGCATGTTTACTATCCCGCAATATGTTTCACATGAAAGTTTCATATGAAAGTTATGATGAGAATGATGATGAATGCATATCCTATATTTCAAAGTTTAGATGCTTTAGATGACATGCATAAATCTAAGTGCATGACATGAGAGTATGCTACATGCATTTCATCCCAATAGTATGTATTATGTTTTTGTGGGAAAGAATGTAGAGATTTTTTAGTATGAGTACTGTGGTATAGGTTAGTAGTTTTCAAAGTAGGTTGCATTGCAACTGAAATTAAATTCTCACATGTGTGCTAATGTGTACCAGATGTGTAGGTTTCTGATTGGAGAGGAAGGTAAATTAGGAAGAGGTACTCCTCATGAGGGTACATGAAAGTGTATATTTTGGATAGTATAGGCTTGTATTAAATTGATGCTAGCCCTTATGATTTTTGAGAAAGGCTAGTAACTATAGCCTATCTTAACTTGAATATGGATTAACTAGTAACTATTGATAGGAAATTTGATAGGGTCATAAGTGGCAGGGTTGTTGCCTCCATGCCTAATAGTTATTTAAGTATATTTATCGAATTAAGTGTGCATGTTTGTGTATAGTTATTTAGAGTAAAATATATATGTATATTTTTTGCTGCGATTCTTGAGTAAGAACTTGAGTGTAGAACCCGACCCAAATCGCAACACCCTATAATTTTCATTAGTCTAAATTAATACTCTTTAATTGATTGGATCGAGTTACTTGTGTCATTTAATGATTAGCTATAAATTAAATACTTTGTAATTAATTAGATGAATTAACTTAAAGAGGGACAAATTTTCCTTACACAATTTAATGGCTCAAAATGGGTATACTAAAAGATAATCTTGCATAAATTTAGGTGTTTAATTTAATTCTCTATTTCTCCTTTTAAGTCTTGCCTAAGTGCCAAGAGAAAAGCAAGATAGGGAGCAATATTTAAAATATGTGCATGTATGTGTGTCTTGCATGCATCCTACGTAAAAGGGGATAAGATGGAATATTTAAAATATATGCATGTGTGTGTGTGTCTTGCATGCATCCTACGTGAAGGGAGAAAAGGAAATTGAAATGGCTTACACTTAGTGTAGTATGAGATTTGAGTAAAAAGGGAAAGTTTCACATGAGCTAAGGAGGAAAAGAGAATAAAGGAGAAAAATAGCAGCACCTAATTACCCACAAGACACATGAATTCATCCTCTCTCCCCTCCTTCTTAAGTGACCAAGTAGGTAAAGAATATAAGTTTTGTGTTTTATAGATGTGCACCCATTGGATGAAGTGGAAAGGAAAGAAGAATGAAGCACAAAAAAATATATATGTGTGTGTGTGGGTGTGCATGTGCAATTGTAAAAAGAAAGGAGAGTGGAAAAATATATGTTAATTAAGTCTACATAATAGGACATACATGTGCAATTGGGGAAATAAACAATTAGTAGAAATTGTGCAAGAGAGAAAGTATAATATGCAATCGATGGGGAAGACAAAAGAGAGGAGAGTACAAAATTTATAAACATATATATATTTGTGTGTGTACCAAAGAAAAAGTGCAAAATTGTAGTTCAAAAAAAACTGCATGAACCCCTCGGCTAGTAGACATGGAAACGCAAGGAATGCATGGCTGATTGGAAATTAAAATAAGAGAAGAAAAGGAGATGGAGTAAACTATAGGAAGGAGTACCTTGCAAGTACACCTAGTGTAACACCCTGTAATTTAATTAGTCTAAATTAATGGTCTTTGATGAAAGGAATTAATGGTGTCATTTAATTAATTATTAATTGCAAATTAATTAAATGGATTAGCCTAATGTGGGGAAATTTTAGGTTGCATAATTTAAAGTCCTAAAAGGGTTATATTAAAAAGTAAACTTGCAAAAAATTTATTTTTAGGGCTTAAAACTAATTCTTGAATTTCTAAGAAAGAAGAAATGTAAGATGCATTTATTTAAATATATGCATGAGTATGCTTTTCATGTAACATGCATGAAATAAGGGAATGAGAATTTTAAGTTATGCATGGCAACTTCAAGTCACATATGAGGTTGCCAAGGAAAGGAGGCTAAAAAAAAAAAGGGGAAGAGAGGCATTCAAGATTTCTTTTATATATATATATGCATGAGTTCACATGAACTAGGAGAATCAAGAATGAAACACACAATATTTCAATTATGTAGCTGATGCTTGCTACCAATGCTATTTAGCAACAACACCTAAGGTAGTGAACCTATCGACCCAGCCTAGTGCAATGGTGAGAATCAAGGTCGTATTCCTCGGGAACGGGAAAGCCCAAAGTTACGACTTGTTCTCTGTTATCTAGCCTAAAAGTCAGAGTGATTGATTTTTATCTAAACTAATGTCTAACTACAAGCAATAATAAACTAACAGCGACAAGAAACCGAAGAAAATACACGGAGGCAAGAAATGCAAATCCATCAGGGAACCTACACTGGTTGGCAAACACACGAAGGATAATGGATTACTGAATCTAACTATGCTACCTGTGGGTGAATTTTGATGCAAATTCAAATTCTCTATCGGTCTCAATGAATTTCTTAAACTTAAAATCTACCACTGATTGGTTCTTCCTAATGGTAAATTTTAAATCAACATTATCGGTCTAATTCACCACTATTAAGAGTCGTTGCTTCTTAATCTGGCAATTTATTAACCTTAGTTCTAAGTGATAACAAATTGTCCCTTACAATTAGTTTTCCAATTCTAATTATCATCTGTCGATCTCAAAAAGGAATCTAATTAACATTACCACGACGTCTCGTAAATAACGCTAATACATACATTCATAATTATAAAGGAGATCACACAGTAAATTAAACATCCATGCAATTAAGATAGCATTCCAACACAGTTAAGGACTCCAATGAATTTTACAAATCTAGCCACACATATTTACAGATAGCAAATAGTCCAACATCAGGCAATCCATCAGAAAATTCATCAAGCAATCAATTATACAGGAGATAAAAATAGTATAAATTAAGCACGCCCCTATCTTCTTAATTGCCCAATGATTACTGCACGGATTGGTTGCCAGAAAACCACTCGAATCTCCCTAGAAAACTGCCAGAAATTCACCAGAAAATTCAAATCTAGTGCTGTCCAAAAGCTACACGGGTCAACGGGTCGGATCTGAGTCAAACAGGTTGGGTTATGAGCTAAAAGGGTACCCGTCAGAAAATGCCCAAATCGACGGCCTGAGCTGGGGCAGAAGGTCCTCGTGGAGGCACTGGTCGACGGAGAGTCACTTTCCGGTGGTGACATGGACAAACGGCAACGAAAGCAGCTCCAAAAGCAATCGAATCATGAAACGGGTCGCGATTCAGGTCTTGCGATTCGGGCAATTCCGGCGGCTGGTGAGTTGAGGTAAGGTGGCGGACTACTTGCTGGAGATTGCAGTGGTGTCGGCGGAGGGTGGAAATGCTGGGAAACATCGCGGTGAAGCTCGAGATGGACGGGTTGGCGAGACGAGTTGCGAGCCTTCTCTCACGCTACGAACGCCGTGAATAGCGTCGCGAATGGCCAAGACAGTGGTGGACGTCGTGGAGCTTCTCCGGTCATTGGTCGGCCACCCTCAACGGCGGTAGTGCACGGGCTCACTCCCTTCGTGCGGTGGCTCTCACGGTTGTGTCCCTATTCATGTATGGGTGTTAGGTCCTCTTCTTTACTGTTCCAAGCTTCCCAAAAATCTCCCCTTACAAGTTTCCAATTCACTCCCTTTTGCACGTTGCTCGGCCTCTTTCCTTGGGCTCATGCTCCAAAGGCCCATTAAGGGCTTTGGCTTGGCCCAATAAGAGGAAAATGGCCCAAATGACCCAAAATAGCAGTTTTAACTCCAGAAAAGTCTCGCTTGCTGATGATAGATTGATAAAAAGCTTGAAATGCAATAAGATACACATTTAGGTGATTCATAGAATAAAAATACACAACAAATACATATAAAATGGACATAAAATATTAGGTAAAATTGTGTAAAATAAGACATATCAGTGGCGTGTTCCATGATTTTCTCTCCTTAGACGCCATCCATTAGATGAAATTAAACATGCAAAATTTTTGGTAGGAAAGGAAAGGGCAGCACGTTGCAAAATATATATATATATATGCAAGTTTCACATGGATTAACTTTCAATACATCAAGGAGCATGGGATGCACCGAGTGAGGAAGTGCTTGGCATGAAGGCATGGTTTACATGCAAAGGAGAAAAGAAGAAGAATGGCAACCCTCCATTACCCAAAGGACATATGAACTCATCCTCTCTCTCTTCCTTCTTCCCTTGTGTAAATGACTGAGTGCTTCAAGAAAAGCAACGTGCAGAATTCCTTTACCTGTGTGGAAGAAATAAAGGTAGAAATTTGAAAGAAAAGAGGAAGGTTGCAGCCCCAAACTATACAGCATGTGAACCCTCTCTTCTTTCTTTCCATTTGACGCCACCAAGGGATGGAGTGGCATGTATAGGACGTTAGACTTGTGTGGAGTGAAAGGAACTCATATAAGCATGATTAAATATCAAAGCATGGCATCTTGATGTGTCCCTACGTGCGTAAGGAAGGGAGATGGTGTGATCCTTTGTTTTTCTTTTTCTTAGAGGGACGTTTCTTCCCCCTTTTTCTTAATCGAAGGGTTAACCAACCCACCCAAGACTCCATCATGCAAATTATGCTTAAAGCACACGAGGGACTAGTAGACAATAATAATTAAAATTGGAAGGAGTAGTTTCCCTTGCCGTATGAAGAATAGAAGTAGGGAATGGAAATAAAATTTTTTTTTATGGTAACATTCCCACACACTAACACATGATAAGAGAGGAAGAGAAAGCACTTAACCCATACACACACACACCTACTTGGAGGAAAAGGAAGAGAAAAAGGAGGAGAAGGAGGACTAGCCAAATTGGCAAGGTGCACAAGGTAAGAAAGGAACCAAGAAGCAAAGTAGTAAAGGAAATTCAAGAGGAAGCCCAAGAATATTCTCTCTAGCACACCATAAAGGTAGGTTAGAAATTTGTTAAATTCTTATTCCATGATTGAGTATGCATGTCCAATGATATAGCTTCCATGGAATTTGAACCCTTGTCTACACTCTTGATTTAGAAAAAAAAATTTAATGAGCTTGCATTATAAAGATGGAAGGTGGAAAATGCTAATCTCTAAATTATTGTTTCCTTGAGATCATGAGAGGACTTAGATTTAGAAATTTATTTAATGGTTTGGTTAGCTTGGTTTACTACTCTTAATAGTGCATTGAACTTGTGATTTCCATGATGAAATTAATGGGGTTATTGAACTTTTATGATTGCTAATAATAATGCATGTGATTATGAGAAATAATTGACTAGGTTAGTATTGGAAATTTATTGTTATGATCAACTAGGAGATTATGTAATGATGAACACTATCATGATAAATTTGATTTTGGTGGTTTGAGACCAATAAGGATGACCATGGATAGAAAGAACATTATTATGGAAGTGATTAAAATGTTTAGAAAGAAAATATATATATTGGAATTAATTTCCAAGAAAAGAAAATTATTAGGAAAATTATTAGAATTTTATAAGGAAAATATACATGGAAATTAATTTCTAAGCAAAGGAAATTATTATGGAGGTGATTAGAATTTTTAGAAAGAAAATATATATATTGGAATTAATTTCCAAGAAAAGGAAATTATTAGGAAAATTATTAGAATTTCTAGAAAAAAAATGTACAATAGAACTAATTCCAAGAAAGAGGAAATTTGTATATTAGAATTTTTAGAAAGAGAATATACATGGGAGTTAATTTCCAAGCAAAGGAAATTATTACAAGTTTTTATTGAAGTTATTGAAATTTTAGAAGGAAAAATGCACATTAGAATTAATTTCCAAGAAAAGGAAATTATTATTGAAGTTATTGAAATTTTAGAAGGAAAAATGCACATTTGAATTAATTTCCAAGAAAAGGAAATTATTATTGAAGTTGTTGAAATTTTAGGAGGAAAAATGCACATTTGAATTAATTTCCAACAAAAGAAAATTGTTATTGAAGTTATTGAAATTCTTAGAAGAAAAATGCACATTGGAATCAACTTCCAAGAAAGGAAATTAATATTGAGATTATTAGAATTTTATAGGAAAATGTACCTTAGAAATTATTCTAAGGAAAATAAAAACTATTCCTTAAATATGGAATTTTTCATATTAAATGTTAAAGGTGGCCTAGCGCCCACATAATGCCAAGTGTGCACCAGTGACCTATTGAGGCATGGCCGAAGGTGCTCCATGCCCGTGACCTAGTGTTCACGATGAATTTATATACATGGCTGAGTGTCCATGATTTACGAGGTGTGGCCGAAGGCACTCCACACAAGAGACCTAGGGAGGGGTAGCTGAAGGTGCTCCATCCTTATGATCTGGTGTTCCGATGATTCTATGTACGTGGCTGAGTGTCCACAAATTACAAGGTATGCCCGAAGGTGCTCCACACGAGTGACCTAGGGAGGGGTGGCCGAAGGTGCTCCACACCCGTGACCTAGTGTTCACGTGACATGCATAAGCACTCTGATAATCCCATAATAACATCGATAAGTTTATGAGAATACATGTCATTCAACAAGGAATTATAAATTTTTATTGACTTCTAAATTTATCATATAGTGCTTGCCATTTTATGGTTATGTGAAATGTTATGCTTAATATCAAGAATGTAGATAAAATGTTTTGGTGCTTTCACCCTGATACATATTAGTTAATTTTAAAACTCTGAATTGCTAAGCTATTCGGAAACTTGTGTTTCTCACCTATGTGCTAATATGTATCAGATAAAGATGCGTAGCAGGGCCGTAAGGTAGCTATTTCTTTTTGATCGAGTATGATTTTTTTGTAATCCCCTATTTTGGGTCCTAGCTAGATCTGATTTAGAATAGGACATTATTTGATTGTATACATGAGCTGTATTAGGGTATACAGGGGAAATGGATATGTGAAGGACCGCTCCCCTATAATTTGTACGGGAGTCTGAGTGACAGGCCTGTTGTCTCCTAACTTCTGAGGGACGAGTACTTCACATATTCAGGGGACACATTTAATAGCATGTAATAGAAATTTCTGAAAGTGTATTATGTGAGCTTTATGATAAGTTTAAATTTTCATTGTGTAGTGTAGCATTTATATTTTGCTGTGTATGTAAGTTTTATTTTATTCTGAGCAAAAGATCCTAAACCTAATCCGCTTAATATAATTGAATGGCGTAACTGCTCAGACAATAATCAAAGAAAGGATAAGGATAATGTACCGAACCCATCTATTAATATCGAAAGTGACAATAAGACTAGATAGGGGAGTTACATAGTGCATAATTTTGTGTGAGGGAATTGAGATTATGTGTGCAACAAGGACACCCCACATATTATAAAGAATAACAAAAGGTGCAGCCATAAAAAAAAAAGATATAAGGAAGGTGCAAAATTTTCATGCACCACATGCCAAAGCCAAGGAAAAATGGGAAGAAAGAAAAACAAGGATAGCGTGAAGCTCACGGGAATGAAGAGAGAATTGGAAAATTTATATTGACTATACACACACCCACCCACACGACAAGGGAAAGGAAAATGGAAGCAAATGCAACACACATGTGAAGGAAGAAAAGAAAGGAAGGATGGAGTGGTGTGGGGGAAAAGAAAGAAGAAATTTTATGAACACATGCCATACCACCTAAGCCAAGGGAAAGTACACATAAGGATTACACTTTGGAATACATACAACACACGTGAAGGAGAGAAGAAGAAAAACATAATGGCATGAGAGAAGGGAATTTTATTTTTAGAGAGAGAGCATGCACACATGAAAAGAAAAGAGACAAAAGGGGAGTTAAAATGTTGATTTTTCATGCATACAACAAGCTACATGTAAAAAGAGAGAACTTTTAGGGAAAGGAGGGAGCACGTGAAGCACCACAATTGTGAGGAGGAAGAAGCAAAGGTGATCAAGAAGGGAAATAAAGGGAGTAAAGAATCAAAGAGGAAGCCAAGCAAAACCATCTTAGGGCACCAAAGAGGTAGGTTAACAATTTAAGCTTTGTTCCATGCTTTAGTTTATGCAACCAACATGTTTATTTTCAAGCCAAACAAAATGTATGTGTGAGGGCTAAGCATGTGTGGTTTATTGGAATGTTGTTGGATGAGATAACATGAGTATATTGTTGAGAAAGGGTTATGGTTAGATGATATTATTTTCATAACAAACTATGATTATACATGATGGAAGTGGATAGATACTTTTGAAGACCATGTTCCCCCATAACAATTCCCTCATGGCCGAATGAGAAAAGGAAGTCATAATACATTGGTTGTGAAACTCTAGTTGTGCTGGGTGAAAAATGGTGATGGTGACCATGGTAGAAAGATACCCTACCACTTTAATGGTCTTAGTAAAGAATAAAAGAGTGAAAGTGAATTGCAAATTAACAAATCTCCCTAGGCCAAGTCCATGAAATTCATTCTTAGAACTTAAAAGCTATGCACCATGATATTGATTCAAAATGTGGGAATTTATTTTTGAAAGTCATAAGAGAAGATATTATTATTATTGCAAGAAAGAAAGATAATTTTAAAATGCTAGAATTTTATAAGAAATGTATATTAGAATCAATTTCCAAGAAAGGATGAACTATTCTTGAAATATTAGAATTTTTCATAAGAGATATATATTAGAATTTATTTTTAAGCAAGGAGAAATTTCCCTTGAAATATTGGAATTTTCCATAAGAAATGTATAATTAGAATTTATTTCTAATAAAGGAGAAATTATTCTTGAAATATTAGAATTTTTCATGAGAAATGTACAATTACATTAATTTACAAGAAAGGGAAAATTATCCTTGGAATTAATAGAATTTTCACAAATGAAATACATTAATAATAATTTCCAAGGAAAGGGGAATTTTAGCCTTGAAAATACTGGAATTTTAAAAGGGATGTACACTAGTAACAATTTTCAAGAAAAAGAAAATTTCCCTTGATAATTGACAAAGAATTTTAAAGGTGGCCAAGTGTCCACATGTGCCCAAGTGTGCACACAGAATTTTAAAGGTGGCTAAGTGTTCATATGTGCCCAAGTGTGCATAAAGAATTTTAAAGGTGGCCAAGTGTCCACATGTGCCCAAGTGTACACAAAGAATATTAAAGGTAGCCAAGTGTCCACATATGCCCAAGTGTGCACAAAGAATTTTAAAAAGGTGGCCAAGTGTCCACATAGTGCCCAAGTGTGCACAACTAAAGTATAAAGAAAATTTTTAGAATGATAACATAAATATTTTTTAAATTTTAT
The DNA here is from genome assembly GCA_031216115.1 of Senna siamea. Classification (NCBI taxonomy): domain Eukaryota; kingdom Viridiplantae; phylum Streptophyta; class Magnoliopsida; order Fabales; family Fabaceae; genus Senna; species Senna siamea. Next base: position 21,256,823 of record CM062354.1, read on the forward strand.
GATAATGTATTTCACAGCATGCCAGGTGTTTTATTGGAAAGAACATGATCTTTATTATATTGACATCTCAATTAATCATACATTGCTTGCCAATTTATATTTCTGAATAATATTATATTTTTACTTTTAAGAATGTAGAATTAAATATTTTGGTGCTTGCACCCTAATACATATTAGTTGTTTTAAAATCGAATTGTTAAGCTACTTGGAAATTTGTGTTTCTCATTTATATGCTAATATGTATTAGATGCAGACGCATAGCAGGGCTGAGAGATAGAAGTTCCTTTTTGGGTTAAAAATTTTTTTTGTAACCCCTCTTTTTGGTCATAGTTCAGATATAAGCAGTTTAAAATTAGGACTATTCTTTTGGTAGTATAAGGGATATATGAAGGACCTGTCCATCTTAGTGAATTGTAAAGGGGTCTGAGTGACATGATTATTGTCTTCTAACTTCTTAAGGACGGATACTTCATATATCCTGGTACATGTTTACAGAAATGCAATTGACATTATTGGATATGTATTTATTTAAATTACATAAAGGTTTTAAATTTCTCTGTGTAGTTTAGTATATTTGTAACTATTTCGCTGTTCATACAAGTTTTTAATCTAAGCAAAAGATCCCGAACCTAATCCACTTAATGAAATTCAAAGGTATAATTGCTCAGACATTAATTAAATAAAGGATAAGAATAATGTACTGAGCTTATTTGTTTGTATCAGAGGAATTGTGATGCTAGATAGAGGCGTTACACAAATGGCATTTAATTAATACACTTGGTAAAAGTTTAAAGTTACTCAGGTAGAAGTAATAGTAACACACTCAATTATGATACTCACATACTATACCCTTTTAATTAATATAAAACAAACCATAGGCTAAGGGGTGTTACATTGACAACAATCTCGCTAGTTATGAGATGGTACTCAGATCCAACTAAGGGATGCCTCAGAATGTACAAAAAAGTTAGAGCTTATGTGTTGCTAAATAGTCACAAACTCATGTATGAATGTTATATGTCTTAAATGTACATGCATAGATATGAGCACATGACATGAGAGTATATTTCATGCACTACATCCCAATAGTATATGTTACAATTTTATGATGAAAAGAATGTAGAGATTTTTCTTATAAGTACGGTGGTATAGGACAATAGTTTTCAAGATAGGTTGCATTGCTACTGAGATTAAATTCTCACATAGTTGCTGCGTGTACCAGATGTGTAGGTCCCTGGCTAGAGGTGAAGGTAACTTGGGATGAGGTACCCATCGTGGGGATACATGGAAATATCTATTTTGAATATATAGGCATATATTCATTTTCTACTAGTCTTTATGATTTTTGAGAAAGGCTAGTATAGATTATCTCTTGTATAACCTATCTTAACTTGGATGTATATGGATTAACTAGCACTATCAGTAGGCCATTTGATGAGGTTATGAGTGGCAAGGATGTTGCCTCTATGCCCAATAGTTATTCAATGATAATTAACAAATTAAGTATGCATGCTTTTGTATAGTTATTAGAGTAAACTATATATATATTGTGATATTTTGCTACAATTCTTGAGTGAGAACCCAGGTGTAGAACCCAACTCCAAAATGGCACTCAATTAATTAACTTGGTAAAACGTTTAAATTCACTGAGGAGAAGTAATAGTAACACACAATTATTATGATATTTACATATTATACCTTTTAAATTAATATAAAAAGAACCGTAGGCTGAGGGGTGTTACACTGGTGCTCCCTATGGTGAAGCACTAGGTCTCACAAATTGTTTCTTTAAGAGGTCCTTTATTTGCACCTTTAACTCTATCAACTTTAAGGGAAACATCCTATAGGGTGCTATACAAATTGGTCCCTTTCTAGCAACTAATTCTATAGAAAATTCTACTTCCCTCTTAGGTGGAAGACTTAAGATTTCCTCTAGAAAGACATCTAGAAATTCACTAACTATAAGGATATCATTGAGTTTATGCTAAATCTCAACCTCCGAAGAACATAGAAAATGCATCCTTTGAATCTTTTCCTCGATATCCCTATTCATAGGTATGGTATCTATAAACGTCACAAATTTCTCAAAACAATCCAATATTACATTGTTCAAAGACAACCAATTCATCCCAAGAGCAACAACCAAATCAATTAATGGTAAAAAGATAAGGTCAAAAACAAAAGGCTTATTTTCAACAATGATTGGACAATTCAACTAGGCTAAAGAAGTTAAAACCTGCTTTACAGTAGGAATGGAAATAATCAACTCATAGGGTAAACTAGATATAGGCAATTACAGTCTTTTCACACATTCATAAGAAATGAAAGAATGAGTAGCACTAGAACCAAAGTTACATCACCTATCAAACACTTAACTTTAATCAAATTCTTAGGCTGAGTCACTTCTTTGCCCTTAAGTGTAAAGACTCTTCTAGTAGTTTGATGTTTACTAGTCTCAGTCAATTTCCGCTATTGTGGGTAATCCTTAACAAAGTGTCCCACCTTTGAAAATTTATAGCAAGCACCTTGTTGCCATTTGCAAGGCCCATCATGACTCTTCCCACATCTTGAACAAACACTAGGCGCTGCTTGCTTCACCATTGGCCTTTTACCTCCTTGACGTTTGCCAAACCTATTATCTCTTACTCTAAAAGGTCCTGGTTGCTTTCATTTGAGGAAATTCATTCTCTATTTTTCTTTCTTTGTCTTCACTAGATTTTTGGCAACTATGCAACATTTACTTGCTAGTGTGGCATAATTCCTAATTTCTAACAAAGAAACTACACTTTTCAAGTCCATTCTCAACCCAGCCTCCAAATGCAAAGCCTTCCATGCCTCATCTAGTTGAAGATTCAAGTAAGAAAACAATTTAGATAATTCCTCAAATTTAGCAAGGTACTCATCAAAAGTTATACGGCCCTGCTTGATCTGCATAAATTTAATTTCCTTCTCATTCCTCACATTTTGAGGAAAATACTTTTGTAGAAACACCTCTTTAAAGGATTCCCAGGTAATCTAGACTCCTTGAGCCTCCATTAATTTTTTACCCCTTTTCACCAATGCTCTGCCTCTCCGACCAACATGTAAGTGAAAAATAATACCTTCTGGGTATCTGTGCTCCCAAGAACCATAAACAGTTTCTCCATCTCCCTTAACTACTCTTTTGCTACCCTTGGGTTAAACTTACCCTTAAAGGAAATCTTTTTGAAAATCTGACCATCCATGATAAGTTGGGTTACCCACTTGTCCTTAATTAGGGTTAGGGTTAAGAAAACTATTGTTCCTAGTATCCTAAAATTGCCTAAGGACTTTGGTAACAGTAGTATCTTGCTCCCTTATAGCTTCAGCTACTCCCATCATAGCTTGCATCACCCCTGTTAGACTAGCCTTATTCTCTCTCTCTTTTTCAGTATTCCTCCTAAGTGGGGCCATATTTCATTCTACAAAACAAACATTACTGAGTTGATCAGTTTCAATAACATAGTATCTATCAGAGAACATATGACACTAACAGGAAATACTATCTACCCAAACCTAGCACTTCATTCCTCAAGTCAAATAACAACACAAGCCAACTAACCTGAACTTGTCCTTATTTTGAGGAATTCTACCCTTCTAACCTAGGTAACTATGCTATGATACCAACTCAGTGTAACACCCCCAATCCTATATTTCCTTTTAGTTAATTGGATAATATAATATAATATACTATAAGATTGGTGAGTTACTAATTACCTTTACTCGAGTAAATTTTTAATTTTTTCCAAGTTAAATAATTAAGTGCCATTAATTTAAGATTTCTATGCTCGAGATCTCACATGTAACGTAGCAGAAACAAATGAAATAAAAATATATTGATATGTTCATACATTCACATACATAATTTCTTAAAAGACATATACCTTTAGATATGTGAGATTATCAACTGTTTATCATTTAGGGTAAGGAGGCAATAACCTTGCCACTCATACCCATTTCAAAAAGCTACTAGTAGATAATCTTATGTTTCTCACATATCTTGATACATATATGCCTTCCTTCTCTCTACATTAAAAATAAATATCCTAACTCTTTCCAAAAATATAATAAGGGGTTAGGATAATGGGCATGTACATTGTAGACTAACTATTTACATGTCAAAATATTGTAATTACTATACTAATCTTGCATTTCCACCTCCTGTAGGTGGAGGTGATGGAGGAACTTCTATAACTACAATCACTCAAAACTCTTGGTCTACCATAAAATACCCCAAGATGGGTATCTCTACTAGTGCTACCTCTACTTCCAGCAAGATCTGAAATCTAGGCATTTGATACACACAAGCATTTCTATGAGAATAAATCTCAGTAGCAGAACAACCTATTTTAAAAATTGCTGGCCTATACCACTGTAATCATATGAAAATATGCTACATTCATTTTTCCATTAAATAGAAAAATAGTATCTATTGGGATGCCACATATGACTTATACAACTATGCCATCATAGCATTATAGAATGTACTTATGGATGGATGTACAATTACACTTCACCAAATGTCAACAATATAAAATATGCCATTTCATCATATATATTTACCATGGTAACATGATCATATTCACATTCACAACATGAGTAAGGAAAACAAAACATATAATAATGGCCAATGCCACTTTCATCATAAGAGCCATCGAGAGAGTTGCCAAGCAAATAACTCCATGTGCACTTATAGCACTCATGGATGAGTTTCAAGTTGAGTATCGAAGTCCCTAACCAACTAGCAGTCCTCTGCCTACCCTATACTATCTGGAGCGTCCCCTAGTGATCCTAAGTACACATAGGTCCCTATCCTCTTTGGCAGATCATCCCTAACTCACTTAATTCTAATAAATCATCCTTAACTAGTGGGATCGATATCCCTTTGGATACTTTATGTAATATCTACTTCCTTCAAATTTATTTTGAGGATAATCTTAGAATTTTGGTTTCAAGGACTTAAATAAGAACCAGATACTTGGGGTTGAAGTGAAATAGACTAAAGTGTAACTTTTATATTTTTGCAAGATGGTCCCTGAAGCTTCCTTAGTGCCACTCCTTTAGGCTCCCTTATTGTAGCACTTTCCTCCCTATCATCACATCCCAACATCTGAGAAGGAAAGGAAAGGCACGGGCAAGGGAGAAAAGGGGAGGAAAGCAAAGTGATTATCTCCTCTAACCAGATTTGAGGTAAAAAATCCTTACTTCTAGCTTGGTAAATATCTTATCCATCATTTAGGAGTAGATTACTGCACTTTGAACCCCTTAAATCTACTGAAATGTTAGGATTAGCAAAAATGGAGGAATTTCCTTTTCTTTAGAAATTTCTGATTTCTTGGTATGAAATAATGATTTTGAGGTCGTTAGGAGATAAGGAAAGGTTTCTGAACTATAATATTGGTGTTTTTAGCTTCCATTTAGTGTTTTCTAGGTTAATTTTAGATTTGGAGAATAAGTTTTACTATTCACCAAATTTGAAAGTATAAATTGGCTTGTATGATTGATATTTAAGCATGAAAATGGTTAGGATTTAGTGAAAAATGGTTAGAAACTAAGCTCAAGCCTTTTAAAATTGTAATACTGTGGAATCTGGGTTAGATGATTTTGAAAAACAAAATTTTAAAATTATCGAAGAGCATAGCATGAACCAGTCAACTATTGTGTTCTTGACAAAACCAAAAACTAATACAAATGCACATCAGTCCATTGACGAGCCTAAATTTCTGCCTAGCAGTTGACTGGTAACTTCGATCAGTCAACTGGCAGGCTACTGTTCAACGAAGCCTAGGATTCCATAAAGCTACCAGTCAACTGTTAGCTTCATAACAGTCAACTAGCAGCCCTCTAAAGAGCAATCAGCTGACTTCTCACTTCATGGCAGCCAGCAGATGGCCCTCCAACATGAAAAATAACTTTTAAAGCAAGGAATGAGCTTGGAAACCCTTAGAATCAAATGGAATAAGGCTTAAATGTCATCAAACATGAGGATTTCATATGTTAACTGATTGGTGACATGAAAATAGAAAGAGAAATTAAGTGAAACGCTATTATAGAACACTAAGCCTAGGTTGCATAGCTGCATGTTTGATAAGAATTAGTGTGAAATTGAGGTTTATTCTCAAGTAGAAAAGAAGTTACCTGTGAGAGCAAGTCTAAAAGGAAAAATGGAGACCTTGATCAAGAAAGGAACAAATGGTTAAGGTAGAGTAATCTACACTCTTTTAATTTAAAATGATGATGTGAATTGCTTGTTTTGAATTGAGAATTTTTTTTCATGAGATGGGAAATATTTGATGAAACTGTTGTGAACTACAAATGTTTTCATATGAGTATAGCGATATTGCCTATGTATGTTGAAAAGTATGAAATAGACTCTTTGCTGCTTATTTTAATTTGGGCTATCTGGTTGTAAGCTCATAGGGATGGATGAAATTTGGGATGGACATTTAATGGCTGGTAGAGGATGGTCATTAGGTATACCTCATGCAAACTACTTTAAAGAATATAGCAGTTTTCAACTTGAATGGTATGTATTTTTTAGAGGTTACTTTTTAAACCAATACAACCCTATAGAAGAATTTAAGGTGTAAAGGGAGGATAGTCTAGACAGGGAAAACATTTTGGTTTAAGTGTAAAACTCTATAACCCTAAGTATTGGTCACCTATTTGTATATATTACTGTATAGTTGGGTAAAGGATGAGACTAGCGATGTGCACACGTCAGGGGATGCCTTGGAAGTTATATTCTCATGTCACATGGATAAAAGGAAGTATGACAATATCATGTGGATAAAAGGAAGCGTGATAATCAACGGGACAATAGTCCCCGTGATAAAAATAATCCCAATTACATGGATAAAAGGAAGTGTGACCATCACATGGATAAAAGGAAGTGTGATGATAGCTTGGTATTGGAAAATAACATGCAATGAGATGATTTTTTTTATAATGTTAGATGATATGCATAAAAATTTTGGAAATATGCAAGATTATGTGCTTCTTGCATTAACAAGGAACTTGTTATGCAAATGAAATTGAAATAAGATAACAGGCACTATGAATATGATACTTTGACTAAACTATGGTCCTATACTCTATGATTTTGATATGAGTTTGGTGAAACGTGGCCTTAATGAAAATATGTTAATTCTCATATGTTTGATGAAATTAGAATATGGATTTTGTGATTCACTTGTATGTTGATATGACATAGAGAGAGGTTTTTTGTACCATAAAGGGGTACAACTAAACTTTTAACTATTTTCTGAAATTATACATTTTTAAATTACTCTACCAGTATAACCATATCTCATTAAGTTGTTTGTTTAGATGATCAAGACCAGGACATGGCTAGGAATTAGCTGGGTTTGAGAAGTGTGGAGTTTTGAGGCAACTTAGAAATAGTGTAGAATGTAAATTTTGGTAGACAGGAAATATGAGATGGTCCCTAGAATAGGGATTGTACACCTAATGATAATTATGTGGTTATTGTGATGTTTAACATAGAATGTGGAATTAGGAAATGGAAATGTAATTTATTGCTAGAAGGTTAAAATTCAGTAGTGTCATTATCATTTGTGTCTCAATTGCTCATGAATTAATGTTTTAGAATTTTATATTCCAGAGTACATGATGGTATGAGTTAAGATATTAGGCATGCTGCGCATGAGAAGTAGTTGAGTGAAATTTGAATGGACAAATAGAAAGGTCTATTTGGGTTACACTCAGCTAGTAACGACTCACTGAGTTCCCTCAATAAGATAGGAAAATTTTAGTGAGAATTCCACGCTTCATGATGACTCTAATTTATGCATGTAGATATTAGGGGTGATTACAAGTTGGTATCAGAGCCCTAGTTTACTGGTTTACTGGTTCATAGTTAGACAGACTTGCAGCTTTAGGAATTGTTGATCTAAATTCTTATACTCTGGAATATATAGGATGGTGATTGCAGTCAGAGATATTAGGAGTAAATTTCTTACTATGGTTTTGTGCTATTACTGAAAGTTATTATTTCCTTTTGTATAAGCAAACCATGGCAAACACTAGAAGGGGAACTGCAGGAAAGCCAAAAGTAGCAATGAAATGAACGAAGAATTAAGGGATATAATGGGTACGTTTAGGATAATGGCAAAGGCAATGAAAGATTAGGCTACCACTAGTGCCAACATCATAAGGCAATACCAGGAGAACCACCAAAATCCTAATAAGGAGAATAATCAAAATGACAACCATATGTACCAGGGTTGGTTGGAGTTCCAAAGGATAGGATCACCAACATTCATAGGTACATGTGAACCAATGGTAGTGGAAAGGTGGCTAAAGAAGATGGAGAAAATCTTTCAACTACTGCATAGCACAGATGAGTAAAGGGTTACCTATACAGCATATATGTTGAAAGAGGAAGCAGAAAATTGGTAGAGTGGGGCCAAACAACTAATGGTGAGTAAGGGCATCCCACTGACTTGGGAGTCCTTCAAGAGTCTTCTTGGAGAAATATTTCCCTGAGAGCGTAAGGCAAGCGAAGGAAAAAAAGTTCCCATAGCTCAATGATGCGTGCTGCCAATGCTACCTAAGCAGCTACACCTAAGGTAGTGAACCTATCGATGCAGCCTAGTGCAATGGTGAGTGTTAAGGTCTTATTCCTTGGGAACGAGAAAGCCCAGAGTTACTACTTATTCTCTATTATCTAGCCTAACAGTCAAAGTGATTGTTTCTAATTAATCCTAATAATTAACTAAGTGCAATAAACTACTAGAAATAAGGAACATAAAAAAAATATGGAGGCAAGAAATGCAAATCTATCAAGGAACCTATACTGATTGGCAAACACACAAAGGATAATGGATTACTGAAATTGACTATGCTACTTGTGAGTGAATTCTAAGTTAAATTCAATTTCCCTCTCGAGACAACTAAATTTCTAAATCTAAGAATGTACCACTAGAATCTCTTTCGAATGATTGATTTCAAATCAGCCTTATCGATCTAATTCACCACTATTAATGATAGCTACTCCTTAATCCAGTAATTAATTAACCTCATCTTTAAGCGAAAATTAATTATTCTCTACAATTAGGTTCTAATTTCAATTATCATCTCTTGATCTCAAAAGAAATCTAATTAGCATTCACAACAACGTCTCGTAATGAAAACTTAAACAGTACATGCATAACTACAAAGAAGATTAGCAAAATAAATATCCATACAGATTAAACAGAATACCAACATAGTCAGGGACCCTAATGGATTTTAAAAATTCAGCCACACATATTTACAACAGCATACAATCCCAACAATAGATAATCCATCAGACAGTTAATTAAACATCAGATAAAAATAGTAAAAATTCATGCAATTCCTCTCTCCTCAATTGTCCAATGGTTTCTGTACAGAATGGTCACCAAAAAACCACTGAAAAATGACCAAAAAACTACCAAAAATGTCAAAAAAATAATCTGAAAGCTGTCCAACACTCCACGGGTCGCGAGTCGAGTAAGGAAATAGGTCAGATCCCAAGTTCTTAGGTACCCGATGGATCTGCACCTTTTCAGTTGGTTGGATAGTGACGGACAGTTGGGGAACAATAACGATGGCACACGGATGAAAACATGATAGAAAATGCGAGCTAGGTCACGAAATGTAAAACGGGTTGATCTTGGGTCGCGTCACTTCCATCGTGGATCTGGCGGTTTGGGCGATTCAGCACGAGCAGTGGTCTGACAGGCTCACGGTGCAGCAGAATGCCAACAAAAGGTGCAAAAATGGCCCGATCGGGCTCCTTGCACGCAGGTTGTGAATTGGGTCCTCCCTCGTGTTTCTCTCTTGCTTACATTATGAATGCCGGGAACAGGTGCCACAAACGGCCATGACGGTGGAGGACCTTCCGTGGAGCCTCTCCGAGTCGCTACTTGGCCTCCCTTGGCAACAGTTCGACATGGTCGTCGCGCGATTTTGCTCGGGTTCACTTCTCACGCTCTCAGGTCTGTATCGCGATGGGTAATGCTCCACGGGTACTATTCCTATCCAATTCGCCTCTCTCCTCAAGTCTACACATGAGTCCCCCTTAAAATGGGCAAATCTGCTCCTTTTCCCTCCAAATCAGTTGGCCCAAGGCCAAATAAGCAAAATTGGCCCAAATAGCCTATTTTGACTGCTCTGAAAGTTGTATAAGCTCAAAATTACTCTGTTTGCTGATGATGACCTGATAAAATGCCTGAAAATAAAAATAAAGCAAATGTAGGTGATTTTAAGAATAAAATTATATAAAATGCTCATAAAATGGACAATTAACATAATGCAAATATGTATAAAATAAGGCTCATCAAATCACCCCACAATTAAGCTTTTGCTTGTCCTCAAGAAAACACTAACTCAGTCCTTAAACAAACAGCAATAGTTCCTCAAAAATCATATCTAAACCGCAGTTAATGATACCTAACACATCCCAAGTGAAACTCAATCATAAATCAAATTGCACAACCTTAATATAGGATGGAAATAATAACAACGCATACACAACTTAGACTACAAAACTTTTTTCTTTTAGTGGCGACAAAAGTCGCCACTAAAAGTAGAAAAGTTGCCATTGAAATTTTTTAGTGGCGACAAAATAATTGTCACTTGTCGCTACTGAAACCTCTGCAACTAAAGGTCTTTGGTGGCGACAAAAAAAGTCGCCACTAAAAATACATATAGTGGCGACATTTTTCGCCACTGAAAAATAAAATTTGCCGCCACAGAAGTTAAAATTTAAAAGTTAAAAGTCGCTACAGAAACTTAGATTTAGTGGCGATAGAAAATGTCGCCACTAAATCCTTCTTTAGTGCCGACTTTTGTGTGTCGCCACTGAAGCCCCTTTCTATGGCAACTTTCTTATGTCGTCACTGAATCATTTGTTTTGTACATTTATTTTGTTTTTGATATTTTTTTTTATTTTTGATATATTTTTTTTATTTTTATATTTCTTGTGATATTAAGAGTATTACAAAAGAAAATTATAAAACAAAATACTATTATATTACACAAAAGTAATGTTACATTGTTGTCAATAATTATTAATATTACAATTATCAATAATGAAATAATTTATAATAATTACACAACTAATTGGAATAAAATATAAAACATTGAAAGCATCATTTTTGTGTAGAATTATTGTTCCTTCTTGAATTTTATCCCTATTTAAAATAGAAACATTAAGGATAAGTATAATTAGTCTCATGATAATAAAATTAAATTACAAGGTCATAAATTATAAAAAAAACATAATATATATTATCAAGACAAGACAATATGCACACTAAATACTAATTTATAAACTTGAATAATTAAAGTAACAATCTTTAACCTATTATATCTATGTTCCTTCCTTGAATTTCTTCTAATGGAACAAAATCATGAATAATATTGTCTAAGTTAACTTTCATTTCAATTTTGGTCAAATAAATAAAAAGCTCGTATTGTAGTTTACAATTTGTATTTTAGTTCCCTGCTTAGGATCATTATGATACTTTTGAGAGACTAAATAAACTTGACCTAACTCAAAATTTCAAAATTATAGGGTTTTTTCTTCTTAAACAAAATAAAAAGAATCTTTTCAGTTTAGTCCTTAAAATTTTCCTAGCTTGAAAGTAGTCCTTAAAGGTCTCAAAAGTCTCCTTAATTTATATGAGAGCCTCCATGTAACTCAATATCATAGAAAATATCAAAATTTATGGAATTTCAGTTCATTACCTAGAATTTTTAAAATTTTCATTTTAGTCCCTTTCTTCTCAAATAATGGTTTTGCACTTTTTTTTCTCCCATTTTTCACTTCTATCCCATCATTTCCATTGTTTCTAACAACATATTAGATTTTCAAAGGTTGCAGCAATGCCCTAGCAATTTAAAACAATTTCATGTTAGTCCTAATTTCATAAAGTGCCTCTAAATGATCTTCTAAGCTAAGATTGAAATATACAAAGCTTCCTTTGAGTTTTTTGGGCATTCTAAATGTTAAAATCAATCCCATTACAGCCATCAAATCAAAAATGAGAGGAAAGAAAAAGAAGCAAAGTACATTCAAAATGTGTATATCAAAGGAGCTCATTTTACTTGTATTTTTTAGCTTTTTAAGTGCTTTTTACTGCACTTTCTCTCTCTACCCGTGGCTCTCTCTCTCTTATACAATTTTTTAGCAATAATGGAGATACAAGGCTCACTTAAACAAATGCAAAACACAAAATATATGAAAGATTTTAACTACTTACTAATTTTCTAACAAAATCACCAAACTTTCCCTCATTTTCGCAACCCAAAAGATCCAGCCATTGGAATTTCGAGTTCCTCCATTCTGCAGCAAATGAATACTATTGTGTGCTTCTTGAATGATGGACGGTGGTGGGGATGGCCAGTGACTGACCGATAGTGACCTTAGTAAGTGGTGGTGGTGGTAGAAAGTGAACCTAAGTTGGAAAAGGAGGGAAAAGTGGAAGAAAGATGAAGGAAATTAAGGAGGAAAAAGATGAAGATTCCAGAGAGAGAGAGAGAGAGACATGAAATAATGTATGGGTTTCATTACTTAGGAAATTTAGAAAAGGAAGGAAAGAAAAGAGAAAGGGGAGATGTAATATCCTCAATTCTATGATATCAGGTATGTCTTAGAATCCTAGACTCAATATTTTATGCATGGAAAATAGTCCAAAAATTATTTTATGTTACCTTAAACAAAGGAAGGACTAAACTGAAAGGAAATGATTAGGGAATAAAATGAAAGGAAATTTGTTTCACAAAATATCCTGATAGTAAGCACGTAAATTGAGGTGCATTTATGGTGCACATTTATGAGGTTGAAAATGGCGCCAATGCCATGAATGCTGCCAGAAAAATATTTAGGGGTAAAATGGTCAAAATTTTATCTGAAAATAAGAATAAAATATTTATTTATCAGATAAAATGGCTAATTTTTATCTGGAAAATTATGAAATTGCCTCTAGAATATTTTTCCAAAATTTTTCAAAAAAAAAAATTTTTGGTTCGGCACTTAAGAGGGGTAAAATGGTCATTTTACCATGAAGGGCAAAATGGTAATTTTGACACCAAGGGTAAAATGGTCACTTTATGAACTCCCCAAAATGTCCCTTGACATCATGACTAAGTAAGGATAAAGTAAGGGACAAAATGGTCTTTTCCTTTCCACCTAATTAATAAGACTTCATATTCTCTTCCAAGCTAGAAAAAGGCAACGTGAAAGTGAGAAAAAGAAGGAGAAAGCTGAACATACTAGGAAGGAGAAGAAGAAGACGTTGTGGAGGAGAGAAGCTTGGAAAATTTGAAGGAAAATCACAAAATAATAGGAAAACAAGGTAGCTTAGCATTCTTTCATCACTTATTTCATGTTTTAATGGATTTTTCCAAGCTTTTGAGATTTTCATGGCTGAATGAACAGTACATGAATAGTGATGTTTTTAAGTTTACATTCTTAAATTCTCAAAATTTCTATGGATTAATGCTTAGAAAGTAGTATGGAGTTGTTTATGATGGTTAATTTCAATTATGAAAGTGTTTATGTTCATTTCCTAATTTTGTTTCATTTGCCCTAAAACCCCCAAATTCATGATTGTCATGCCAAATTGTTTGTTTTGCCTTGATTGTTATGGATAAATGGTGATTGATGGTTTTTAGATGATAAAAATGGGATTAAAGAAATGATTATATGAAAAATGATGATTTTTGCACAAAACTCCTCTTTAGGCCATGGCTAGAAAAATGGGATTTGGAAAAATTGTTTGAAAAATTTTAAAGTAGCTTATTGGTAATTCAAGTTATGGCCAATGGAGGATAGAATAGATGTCAATTGGTTGAAAGGCCCAATTTTGCCTAAAAATCTCATCTTGACCAAGAGTATGCAAGTTTTTGATGAAGGAAATGTGTTGAAAATTTTGTGTGTGTGTCTTGGTTGAAGCAAGATTAATTGGCAATTTTTTTTATGCAAAATAATTCCATTAAATTCCATGTAACCTACTTGACCAATTTTTGGACATGGAAATATTTATGGAAAATTTTGTACAAAAATGTAATGAAATTGGTCAAAGTATACAAAGGAAATAATATGACGTTGCAATTAAATTTTAATGAATATTTTGTGCAATCTTGGCAATTCTAGCAATTTGTGTGCATGCTTAAGAGTGGGGAGACAGTGATTATACATACCTTGGGTATGTATAATTAGGTGAGAAAGGGGGAAAAAGGAATAATAAGTAGGAAATGGAAAAGGTTCAACTTTGAAACCCTTTAAATGCAATAAAATATGAAAAAGGGAATTTAGTGTAAATGGAAAGGAAAAGTAAAATTTATTTTTCTTATTATATAGCAAGAGTGACAAATAGAAATTTTTAAATATGAAAATCTTAAATTTCTTAAGGATTTCTCTTGACCAAGAATGAACCTTCCTTTTTATACAAATTCAAGAATGGAATTGTTATTGAGATTTAAAGGTTTTCTTTTTTTAGAAAGTGAGAATGATAGTATCATCATGAATGAGGAAAGAAAAGGATTGATTTATGACATAGATAAGGAAAAACATAGCATGGTATTGGAAAACATTGAATGGAAGGAAAATATTTAAATGTTCAATAAAGAGAAACATAGAGGAAGTAATTCCAATATATATTCTAGGGTAGATAGGCTTATAACCGAGTGACCAATTGTTGGTATGGGACGATCGTTGGACATTCCACGGTTGTATCAAAAATTTAGATGGTGAAACATCTGCTCGGAATGAAAGAATTTCAAAAACGCTGTGATGATTGTGAATTCTAAGTTAGTGTAACCTAGATGGCCAATTGAATAGGGGACATTTACTTAGAATTTAGCAAAATTATGGGATTAAGCCTAATCATTGTAGTTGATATATATAGGAAATAGCATAATGGGAAATGATCCATGATGTAGGTTGTGGTGATCTATGGCATCATGAACCACCCATAAAGCGGGGAGAAGATGATCTGTGTGAATAACAGTGATTCCATTAGCTTAGTTTGACTGAACCCTGGGAGAAATTCCCACTTAGATCTGTTTTTATGACATGATCACTGAATGTGAATGGGTACTCGGATCCACTGAGGGACACCTCAGATGTACCAGTGGCAGAATTGTCACACACTTGATAGAGCGGCTATCTCATTCATGCACGCTGTAGTATGTGGAGTAATTTATACTTTCGATACTCTTGTGTCTCTCTGAATTGAAAATATGGCTTTTAGCCAATTATGAATGTTTATTTTCCTTATAAATATCTGATTTTCCATGAATGATAAATATTGTTTCTCCTAAATTATCTATGGTGAATGGAAATTTAATGAATGTACTTTCACGATTATGGTACTAAGCGGTATCTGATGAACTATGATTGTGACTGAAATTGATACTATTTTTATTTTATAACTGATATATTATTGATATACCTCATAAACTTCATCCTATACATCTGACTGGTTTATTTATAGCATTTCCTAGAAATGATGGAATTTAAGAATAAGGAATGTAAATTGTTTTCCGTATCCATACGGTGGTACATACCATAGCTCAGAAATGAAATGTGGAATGCGTAGCTACTGAGAAATTATTTTCTCATTATTTTCTGGTATGTATCAGATGACTAGGATCATAATGGTACTACAAGACAGAAGGGATTAGCTATCCATCCCAAGAAATGGAATAATATATATTATGCTAGAAATACATATAAGTATATGGATATGTAAAGCATACATATCAGGTTTATGAAAAATAGTTAAAAAGGGTATGAGTGGCAGGTTTGTTGCCTCCTTACCCTATGAAAACAAGAAAACTACATATATCCTGCAGTATATGTAACAACTTTGTAACGTTGAACTGGATGTAGATGTATGTAAAGGAAAAAGTTTAAATTTATCCTGAATTTTTATGGATTATGGTGTATGATTATTAGACTTTCGCTGTATTGATAATTGATATGATACCTCTATAAATGGATATTTAAAGAACTCAGGTAAGAAATAAAGGATAGAAGTGTATATAACACACCAGTTTCTTAAGTGAAGGATTTTTCAATAAATAATATTTTAAATATGGCTTTGAAATTGGGGGTGTTATATTTGTTGGTATCAGAGCATAACGGGTTCCTAGGTAGAAAGGGAGTAGATTCCTCAGGGGATAGACTGATTCAAGTTAGCTGGCTGAACCTAGGCAGTCAACTGACTTGTAATTGTGTTTGACTTGAGGAATGGAGAATTAGGTTTGGAAAGATAGTAGCTCCGTTGGATGTCATTTACTTTCTATTGAATATTATATTGTTGAGACTGATCACCTCAATGATGTTTATTTTGTAGAATAGTGATGGCACCCAAAAGGAGAAGCAATGTACCAGGTCAGAGCGGAGATGCAAATAGGTGCATATAGTCAAGCAAAATCAAGTATCTTGTCCTATATCTACTATCAACACAAATAAAGCATCAACAAGAAGTAGCATCAATATGTAGCATCCTGAACTAGTAGAGGAAAAAGGAGTCAAAATAATAAGAGCACACCACCCCACAATAAAAATCAATACCATATAGAAAATCAAATAGTCTCAAATTACTATTAGCAGAAAATAAAATGAAATAAAATAAAATAAAATTGCTTAAGTTTTGTCCCACTATGGTGGAAACGGGAGGGGAGAAGGATTCTTGTAAACAAGTGCCCTGAGATGGTCTTTGAGAGATGCCAAAATTATATCCCCTTTAGTAGGGATTAGGTCAGCTATTATAATCACTTGTGGCTTCTCTACCTTATACAAATGAATCAGCTTAAATGCATAAGTGATTCTTTCAATTTTAGGACTGAGGGGTCCTCCATCAAAGGATTCACCTCCTGTAACTTTGACCTATCAAAAGAAATAGAACGATCAATATAGCTGCTAGGCTCAGTAGCCAGTAGATGAGTTAGTTGTTCCAACACTTACTCATTGGACAATTCTTCCTCATCTCCCTGTAATGCTACCTGTAAAGGGTTATTAAGCAAGAATTCCTACAATTCAGACTCAATAACATCATCTAAGACATCCACAGGATAAATAGGATCATCATGATCTAAAGAGTGTTTTAAAGAAGTTGCTGAGTAAGAATAAACCTTTTCCTGCTTCAAACTAGCAAGGAATGGAATAGGTGAGCTATATTCCCTTATAGGACTCTTGTCCTCCATTTTCACTGGCCCATTTATCTTAGGGTCTAACTCTTTACTGACTGGCACATCTTGTTCAATAGTATAGTCATCAATCAATGGTAAAGGGTCAGATACTTGCTTACCAGATATCAAAGTGATAGCATCACAGTGCTCCTTTGGTTCGGACTTTGTGGTGTTGGGGAGCGTCTCTGGTTGTGTTTCAGCCAACATCATAAAAATTCGGCCTGCTTGATATTCCAGGTTTTGAATGGAGGCCTGCTGATTTTTAAAGATTGTGTCTGTGTGCTAGATCCAGCTCTCTAAAGTGGACATAGAATTCATGATCATTTCCTCCAAATTGGATTCATTCTCTTGCCCTTAAGGAAATTTATTTGGAGTATTTTGTTGTTGGGGTTACTGTTGGTACCACCATTGAAAATCAAGTGAATCCTGGGTAGCGTCGTTTCTCCAGTTGAAATTTGGATAGCTAATCCACCCAGAATTTTATGTATTACTACAAGGATCGTTTTGCTGACTTATGGCATTCCCTATATAATCAACCTGTTCGAAATCAGTAGAAATAGTGTAAAGAGAAAATGAAGAAGAGCAGTCAGCAAACATACCTCACGCATTACAATTAACACCATAATGCAGGCCACCACAGAACTCACAGCCAAACTATGCGGCTTGCTCTAGCATCAGGCATTGATAAACTTGCTTGGCCAGAAGCTCACTTTTTATTTGAGCTACCAATACTGACAACGAATTCATGTTCATAAATTACCTAAAACCAACAACAGTGAAAAAGCCCAATGACCAGATCAAAAACTAATAAATCAAAACAAAAATAAAACAAAACAGAGAAAAACCAACAACAACAAAAAAACAACAAATGGAATGAAACAAAAAACTAACTAGAAACAAAAACAAAATAAACAAATAAAAGTGGCTAAAGTAACAAATAGCAATTTCACTCTAGTTTTCACAAACAGTCCTCGGCAACGGTGCCAAAAACTTGATGTTATGCTGCCAATGCTCCTTATGCAGCTACACTGAAGGCAGTGAACCTATTGATGTAGCCTAGTGCAATGGTAAGTATCAATGTCGTATTCCTCAGGAACAAGAAAGGCCAGAGTTACTACTTGTTCTCTATTATTTAGCCTAACAATTAAAGTGATTAATTTTACCAAAACTAACAATTAATTAAATACAATTAAAAATAACCATCTACAAGGGACGAAAGAAAATATATCGAGGTAGGAAATGCAAATACATCAGGGAACCTACACTGGTTGGCAAAACACAAAGGATAATGGATTATTGAATTTGACTATGCTACCTTTGAGTGAATTCTAATTCAAATTTAAATTCTCTGTCGATCTTAATGAATTTCTTAAACTTAAAATCTACCACTGGCTGGTTCTTCCTCATGGTAAATTTTAAATCAGCATTATCGGTCTAATTCATCACTATTAAGAGTCATTACTTCTTAATCCAGCAATTTATTAACCTTAGTTCTAAGTGATAACAAATTGTTCGTTACAATCAAGTGTCCGATTTCAATTATCATCTCTCGATCTCAAAAAGAAATCTAATTAGCTTTCAGCACAACGTTTTGTCAATGAAAACATGAGCATTTATTCATAAAAATAATGGAGATCACATAACCAACATTGAATTGTCTATGCAATTAAAATAGTAATCCAACACAATCAGGGACCTCAATGAATTTTACAAGTTCAGCCACACATTTATAGACAACAAACAATATAACAGTAGACAATCCATCAGACAATCAATTATACAGGAGATAAAAATATTCAAAATTATGCACGCCCCTATCTTCTTAATTGCTCGATGGTAGCTGCATGGAATAGTCACTGAAAAACCACCAAAATCTCGCCGAAAAACTGCCAGAAAAATGCTAAAAAAAAGAATCCTAAATCTGTCCAATGCTCCATGAGACGCGGGTCGGGTCAAGAAACAGGTTGAATCCCAAGTTCTTGGGTACCCGATGGATCTGTAACTTTTCGATCAATTAGACAGTGGCGGATAGCTAGGGAACACTGAGGACAGCACACGGATGGTGGAACAGACAGAAACCTAACAAAAAATGCAAGCTAGGTTATAAAATGCAAAACGGGTCGATCTTGGGTCACGTCACTTTCGTCGCGGATTTGGCTATTTGGGCGACAATTCGGCATTAGTGATGGTCGAACAAGCTCGTAGTGCAGCAAAACGACGGTGGACGATGCAAAAATGACTGGATTGGGCTCCTTGCAGGTGGGTTGCGAACTGAGTCCTCACTCGTGTTTCTCTCTCGCTCGCGTTATGGATGTCGAGAACGGGCACTGCAGATGGCCAAGACAATGGAAGACTGTCCGCAGAGCCTCTCTAGGTTGCTGCTCAACCTCTCTCCGTGGTGGTTCAGCACAGGCGTTGCGCGATTTTACTCAAGTCTACTTCTCATGCTCTCAAGTCTATATCGCGATGGGTAATGCTCCACAGGTACTATTCCTATCCAATCTGCCTTGCTCCTGGAGTCTGCACATGGGGTCCCCCTCAAAATGGGTAGATTTACTCCTTTTCCCCCCACATCAGCTTGATCTAAGGCCTAATAAGCAAAATTGGACCAAATGGCCTATTTTAAGTGCTCTAAAAGCTGTCCAGGCTCAAAATTACTCTGTTTGCTGATGATAACTTGATAAAATGCTTGAAAATAAAAATAAAGCAAACTTAGGTGATTTTAAGAATAAAATTATATAAAATGCTCATAAAATGGATAATTAACATCAGGAAAATATGTAAAAATAAGGCTCATCACTGAAGCAGAGGGGCAAGCCCTTTGAGCAATATCAGGTACTCTACATATTTGAGGTTGCATCCTGACAAGGCCTAGAAGTTAAGGTAGTTGGAAGCAAGGTTAGACTGGCAGATGAAGAAGCAAATAGCCCTAATGGAGATCAGGGATTTTGCGGTACTGGTGAATAAATGCCACATTCTTAGTAAGAGTTTAGAGGATGTTTAACCAACTTAATTATGTGTCCACTTTCATGGCCTTAAAAATTGCACTAACTTAGAGTTCGCAACTATCATGGCATTTTCAAATACTATCTAAATTTAAGTGGATGTTTAACCATCTTAATTCATGGTACAACCTTGGAACTCCCAAGGCCATCCAATACCAACCATGGTCACTCAATCATGAGCCTATCTATCCTAATATATACCCTAGGAATACTCCGCTCCTTTTCTTTTCATGGATTCCTTTCTTTTTCTTTATCTATCATAAGGATTTCCATGTCTAATATGATTCTTACAAGGACCATTATATCCGAGTAAGTCATAACTTGATTGTTACCTATTACCATTACATCCCAAGATTCAATCTTATGTTTTAGTGGGGTTTTAGGCTAATTCTCCATTGAAATCAAGGCATAGAGTCCATTTTCTTTTATTTTGGGCTAGCAGTCGGCTATTAGCTCTCTATCTAAAATGAGAAGCCAACCTGAGAACAGCTAGTCGACTAGCGGCTCACTGCACTAATGTAACTATATGTAGTTAATGCAACCTACACAATCATTAAACTTAAATTAACAACTAACAAGCATCTCTTAATCATATTAAGAGCAGATGTTACGAGAAAGGTCTAAGATTTATGGATTTTATGTGGTGTTCCTATGTTTTCTAATCCTTTAAATTTAGTCCTTCAAAACTTTCAAAATTTTGAAAATAATCCATAAGGGTCTCTAAAATTTCACAAATTTTATGTAAGAGCCTTACTAGAAGAAAGAATTACAGAAAAGTATCGAATTTGCATAAATTTCATTCATTTTGCACTTTTAGGATACTATGCATGAATTACACATGGTTTATGAAAATAATCCATAAGGGTCATTAAATTTTCTAAAATTTGCAAGTCAGTCCCTTTTTCCCAAACTTATAGTTTACCTCTCTTTTCTTCCATTTTTCACTTCTATCCCATCATTCCCATTATTTACAAAAATATACCAGGAATTCAGAGGTTATAGTAGCACCCCACAATTTTATAAAATGTTCAAAATAGTCCTAATTTCTTTAAATGCCCTAAATAGTCTTTTAAGCCTAAATTGAAGCATGTAAAGCTTCCATGGAGTTTATGACTAAATCCTTAAAAATTAGTCCCATTTATATACATATATTTCATTCAAAATTATACCCTATTACACCTACACTTTTCCCCTTATGCCATTTATTTACATTTTGATTTTTCTTATCCATATGTAATCAATTTTCTTCCACTATTGCACTACATTCTCATCTAAACTCAGCCCAACAATCAACCTATATTAGTATTAGTCG
Organism: Senna siamea; assembly: GCA_031216115.1. NCBI lineage: Eukaryota > Viridiplantae > Streptophyta > Magnoliopsida > Fabales > Fabaceae > Senna > Senna siamea. The sequence continues at coordinate 21,278,348 of CM062354.1, forward strand.
AGAAGTTTTTATCAAAGTGCAAACATTTATAAAAGAGTATCTTACCTTGAATTGAAGTTCATTTTTCTCTTGGTTAGCTAGTGGTTGTTGCACTATCGTTTTGGTTTTGCTCAAGCCTTGTTATGTTTTCCTTCTAATTTTTTGGCCTCCTAGATAAGTTTTCTTCTTGAACCTTATTCTTCCTCTTTATCTTCTACTTCTTCTTTTTACCTTCTCTTAGTCTATCTCTGTCTTTCTCTTTATTCTCACCTTCTCCCTCTTTCTCATTTCCTTTATTTCTTCCTGGATTCCTCTCCATTTCATCCCTCTCTTTCTATTTCTCTTTCTCTCTTTAGCTAATAAGTTTCCTCTATCTTAGTTTCTCTCTCTTTCTTTTCCTTTCTCCTCTCTCTCTTTCACAGCCCTCTCTCTTTTTCCTTCCCTTTTTCTCTCTTTCCATCTAAGACTTATTTAGTAAGTTTACACTTTTTTCTCTCTCCAGTGAATAAGGTGGAGGGGTATTTTTTATTAGTTTAATTATTTTATTTGCATTAGGTGTAAGGGGGATATATAACTTAATGAGAAAGGATTCAACATGCTCTCTCTCTCACTTTCTTGCTCTACCAATATTAAGTTTGCTAAAGTAAGGGTAAGGAAATTTAGAGGCTAAGTAGAGGATAATATATTTAGGGAATTAATTTCATATGTGGTTATTAGAGACAATTTCTTATGACTTGGTGTGGGTAAGATTTCTCTTTTGTTTCTATCCCCTCATATTCTTTTTCCCATTTCCTTTATTCATGAATTTTTTTTTATTCTTATGTATTTTTTTTTATTTATTTCATTTTTTTAGACATTTAAGGTTACGGCTTAATTTTACAACACTTTAGATGAATTCCTCATTTTAATTTACTTATATATTTTTTTTAATTTTTAATTTTATTTCTATTTAAATTATCCCTCACTTCCTAAAATTTTACTAATTTAGTGATTTATCTAGGATTTCTCTTAATCATAAACGAAATTCCAAAGGAATTTCACACACACATATATATACAAATTTCATAACAATTCAAACAAATAAATATTTATAACAATATTAACAACCAATAAACAAATTAATTTTGCTCAATTTCTCCTAATTGCAATTTAGGAATCCCTTTTTAATTTTGATAGTGAATATTATAGAATGTGTATAAGCAATAATTTAGAGCCATGACTATTAAGAGAGAAATCTAAAATGATAAGAAAAAGGAATATGAGATTTTATATTAGTATTGGGACAGATTTAAGAGATTGTGTGCTAGCCCTCAACATGACATTTCATAAAAGAAGATGTTGGATATTGCTAGTTCTGGGTCAATCATTAATAGAAGTCCTATGAAAGTTAAAGAGCTTATCAACATCATGGCAATCAACTCAAAATAGTTTGGTCCCAAAGTAGAAGCAATGAGAAGAGTGAATTATGTAACACCCCCAATCCTATAATTCCTTTTTGTTCTTTATATTATATAATACAATATAAGACTGGTGAGTTATTACTATCTCTACTCGAGTAAATTTTAACTTTTACTAAGTTAAATAATTAAATGCTACTAGTCTAGGAGTTCTACACTTAGGATAATCACACGTAAAGTCGTAGCGAAAAATACTTAAAACAATTGAAATAAACATGTTGACATATATATATATTTTTTCATTCACATACATGATTTATTTACGTTAGATCTAGTTTCTATGTAATAGACATATACCTATAGATATGTGAGAGTGTCAACTAGGGTAAGGAGATAACAAACCTATCACTCATAACCTTTTAACAAAATCGCTAGTGGATGCCTATATCACATATCTTAATACATATATGCCCTTACTTTATACATCCAAAAAATCATCATCCTGATCCTTTCTAAAAATGATAATAAGGATTCAGGTTATCAGGCATCACATATTTACAAGTCAAAATAAACTACTACCAAACAAGTCTTACATATTTACCCCTCTATTAGGTGGGGGCGTAGGGGGAATATCCACAACTAAAATCACCCATACTTCCTTTATTATCATAAAATAACCCATAATGGGTATATCTACCCAGTCTACTTCCACTTCTAGCAATATCTAGAACCTAGGCATCTGATATACACTAGCATTTTATATGAGAATGAATCTTAGTAGCAATGACAACCTATTTTAAAAACTACTTATTTATACCACTGTACTCTTACAAAAAACACTACATTCTTCTTATCATCAAATAAAACATTATGCCTATTAGGATACAATGCATGAATTACATAGTTATAACATCTCATATCTCATATTCATGCAATCATTACATATCCATCATACAAGATATACATCATGTAACAACCGAAAGAGTTTTAAAGAATAAAATCGAACTTTTAACCCTAATTCCTTTCAAATGGAGGATGGCACGTATTTTGAGGATGAGGATTGGCAACAGAAGGTCTTTCAAAGCCAGAACCACAATCAAATGGAAAGAAATGCAATCCGACAATCAAAAATTGACAGAAGACGTTTCATATGTCAATTTCACTAATGGAGGCCAAAACCTTTTTATAAGAATGCGTGCCAACATCTGGAAGGAAGCTGACACCCTAAAGTATCCCCGGGTGGTCCAGGAAAATTCAGAATCGCCCTCGGAGGCTTTAAAATTCTCGCATTCCCTCTATTTCTCTCAAATCTCTCTCTCTCCTCACCACACTTTCTCTCTCCTCTCTCTCCTCCTTCCTCCACCGTGCACCGCCACTACAGCCACCGTGGGCCGCCACCTGACACACCAATCGATAGCCCTCGCCACCCACAACCTCCAACAACCACCCACAGCCACCAAGGGCCGCCAGCGCCACCAGAAAATGCCACTTTTCTCCCTCATCGCATGAAAACTTTGCCAGCTCAAATCACCGCCGTCCGCCACTGTTGGCTGTCACCGCCCCCACCACCATGTAGCCTGAGCTGCTAGCTTCCTCCAACAGCTCGCCGACGTCGAATGGAGGCCAGATGCGCCTGGATCGAGGTAATCTCCTTCCGCCGTGCGTGAATCTTTGCGGCCAGAAAATGCCGTCCAAACGGCCGTGAACCACCATGCCACCACCATATTCGGACTCTTGGACTTCGAGCTTTATCGTGGTGTAATTTTCAAGGCAAACCGTACCCCTCCGCTGTGCGCCACCTTACACCGCCGTGCACTGCCGTGCCAGAGTTTCTGGACATACACTGGGAGAAACCGAGATCACCCCAGGATAGAAATCCATCATCTGATCACATTGGTAAGGTCTAATTTCCCAAAAACTGATGATATCTGATTGAAATAGCTGCCGAACGTAATTAGGCAATAAATTGACCTAGGTATTTAGGTAATCGAACTAAGAATTGTTAAACGGATGACGTAACAAGCTTGAATATATAATTTAATGTCCAGGAAATTAATTAGGCTCAGAAATTGAGACTACGTGAAGTTTTGAATCAATTTGGAGCGACCGGGGACCAGGTAGGATAATTTACGCTTACCGAACCCTAGATTTGACCTAGTGGATACCTGAATGATTTAGATGATTTTCATGGATTTACGTGCTGCTTTCGATGGAATAAATTGCATGCCTATGTGCTGAAAACCCTAATTGCATGTTAGACGTTTTGTTTATCGAGTTTAGATGCCCTTAGGACGGATTTACTAAGGGTTGGGTACTTGATAGCCGGTATGGGACGGCCGTTAAGTATCTCGAGTATAGAGAGTTTTTAAACGATATTGTTTTTATCAGATTTAGCTTGTACTTTGTTAGGGATCATGCGATAAATCAAGATGACCCTAAGAAAGGTTTAAGGAGTATAAGGGGGGATAGCCTACACGGGGAAACGTTGTGATTTAGGCGTAATACCCTAAAACCCTGAGGAATAGCCGACCGTGAGCATGTGAGTTCGAATAGACTGTATAAGGATGAGAATTGGCGTATGTGCACATGCTAGGGAACGCCCTAGATGTTGATTCTCACCCGGTCCTTGAGTGAGTGATTGGTGTTATGGATCACACCCAACGATAAGAGAGGTATTCTCTCTGGATGACGTGCAATTAGATGACGATTTAGACTTGGTTATAGCGGATTTGTAGCCAACGTGGATTTAGATACACCGGGCATGAGATTTTATTTGATTTTGAGTATCAATTTTAAAAGAAATGAATTTTTATGATTTGACTAATTGCCGCAATTTCCATGTGATAAAACAATTTTTAAGATAAGGTATTTCACTGTTTTCGAACTAATTTCGGGAAGATGATTTCGGTGTTCACGTCGCTGAGTATTCAGCCTGATTTTGAATTGTATTTGAACTGTAGATTATTCTACTGGGATTTTATATCTCACCAGGTTGTTTACTCAGATGAACAGGGACAGGGACAGGAACCCAGACGATAGCTGATGATGTCTTGGTGATAAACGGGAGAATGACTTAGTTTAGGCTTGAATTGTCTTGTATATATATTTTAATGACGTTGCTGTATATGGATTTCTATCATTTATATTTTATTTTGTTGTTGGACTGGTTGTATAATTACGAATAAGTGATTATTGTATTTTGGGTATGATCGAAATACAGAGGAAACTCTGTCGGATTTTCGGTAGGGTTTACCGCTGTAAACTTGTGAATTTAAGTTGGGATGTATATGAATGCATGATGTGATGTATATATGAGTTTTAGATTTCATTCAAGAGTAATTTATGATGTATGTATGTATAATTAGTTAGCTGCGTGTGAATTAGGGTTGAACGGAATTTGAATGGACAACGAGAAGTATATTTGGGTTACGCTCAACCAGTAACAATCCCCTGAAATTCCCACATCGGGAATAAGTACTTAGAAAGACCCATATGCTTCTGCTAATCAGATAAGCATCGCGTATGTTGTATTATGGGGTCATTACAATTATGGTATCAGAGCCCAGTTTTTCGGATCGTCTGGTTTAGTGGGTTAGAGACTAGAATATTCGGGCTTGCAGGTTTAGGGTTTTGATTGATTTGACTCTAGAATGTTAGGACCTAATTTTGAATCGATAAGTAACGGAATGAATTTAATGCCTTTCTATTAACTGTTGCTGTATAACTGATTTGTTTATTTTTTGTTTCAGATAAGTATGGCAGAATCTAGCAGGGATGCCACCCGCAGGCCCAGAGGAAGGCCAAGGCACAGGAATCAGGGTGCTTCGGGTAGTGGTAGCATGGAGACTGATGTTGACATGCGTGATATGATAGAATCCATCCGGTTGATGGCTGATGCGATGAGAGATCAGACCACTACCAGTGCTAATGTAATGAGATAATAGCAGAAAGACAGACAGACTTGAAATGACGAAGCCACCCAACATGCAAACCCACTATATCAGGGATGGATCGAGTTTCAAATAGCAGGTCCATCTCCATTTGCAGGTGCCTCCGATCCAACTATTGTAGAAGCTTGGGTGAAAGAAAGTGAAAAGATTTTCAGATTTTTGCAGTGTGACGACGAGCAGAAGGTTACATATGCAACATACATGTTGAAAGGCGAAGCAGAACTCTGGTGGACGATACCCAGCAACTGATGTAAAGCAGAGGCATTCCACTTACCTGGGAGTCATTCAAGAGAGTCTTTATGGATCAATACATCCCTGAGAGCGCAAAACAATCAAAGGAAGCACAATTTTTGAAGCTCACAAAGGGAGGCAGGCCATTTGAGGAGTATTTGAAGCAGTTTGAAGAATTATCACGATACTCCACCTACTTGCGAATGCATTATAAAGAGGCCTGGAAAGCGAAGCAATTAGAATAAGGCCTAGACTTACCCATGAAGACTCAGTTAGCTACCCTGGAGATTCGAGACTTCGCCACACTGGTAAACAAGTGCCAAATCTTGAGCAAGAATCTAGAATAGAGACAAGCTCAGAATATGACACAGAGAACAAGGAACCGACCCAGACAAGCACCCAAAAATCTTAACGTGAGAAGCAGTATGTTTAATCCACAACCAGGGGCTTCTTGTAGCAGTGGAAGGCGACCTGATAATAATCCCTGTCCGAAGTGTGGAACCAGACATCCAAATTAGCCCTCCTGGCATCAGACTCCACTTCAGTGCTACAGGTGTAGAGGTACAAGACATATGGCCAGATACTGCCCTTCCACCGGGAACCAGCCGACATCCAGTAGCCGAAGACCCCAGGCTCCAGGGAGAGTTTTTACTATGAATGCTGCCAATGTCGACAGGTCTTCGGGCTTGATGCAGGGTAGAGGTAAAATCTATAATTTTTTTTAATAGTATTGTTTGATTCGGGTGCTATGCACTCCTTTATTGCTGATGTATGCATAGAAAGAATAAGACTACCTGTTCAAACCCTACCCTGTGACCTATACATATCCACACCCTTGGGCGAAGCCACTATGTCCCCATGAATATGCCTGAATTACCCCTTAACCATTGAAGATACTTTATTCCTTGTGGACCTAGTGTGTATACCATTGTCTGGGATCGACATTATTTTTGGAATGGATTGGTTAACTAGGAATCGGGTCTTGTTGAATTGTTCCAAAAGGACAATTACTTATCTGGATAATGTACCTGTGCAAAGGAGTGATAGGGCTTGTGAAATAGGTGATATGTCCCTCAATCTCTCTAAGGTAGAGTTACAGGATAGACTAAGTCAAATCCCAATCGTTAGTGATTTTTCGGAGGTATTTCCTTTGGAAATAAGTAAACTGCCACCACCTAGGGAGATAGAATTCACCATTGACCTGATTCCGGGAGCAGGTCCAATAGCCATGACCCCATATCATATGGCCCCCGCAGAATTAAGAGAATTGAAAGTCCAAATCGAAGATATGTTAGAGAAGGGGTTCATTAGGCCAAGTGTATCACCATGGGGAGCTCCAGTATTATTTGTAAAGAAGAAAGATGGGAGTTTAAGACTGTGTATTGATTACCGACAATTGAATAAGGTGACCATAAAAAACAAGTACCCATTGCCACGTATTGATGATTTGTTTGATCAGTTGCAAGGCGCGACTATATTTTCTAAGATAGATTTAAGATCAGGATACCACCAGATTAGGGTTAGATAGGAGGATATTCCTAAGATAGCGTTTAGAACAAGATATGGCCACTACGAGTTTCTAGTGATGCCATTTGGATTGATGAACGCACCAGCTGTCTTTATGGATTACATGAACAGAATCTTTAGACCTTATTTAGATTAGTTTGTAATGGTATTCATCGATGATATCTTAGTCTATTCCAAGACTCACGAAAAGCATGCCCGGAATCTTAGCAGTCTTCTGAGATCTTTGGAAGAGAAGTAATTGTATGCAAAGCTAGAGAAATGTGAGTTTTGGTTAGAAGAAGTGAAATTCTTAGGACACGTGATTAATGGGGAAGGAATAGCGGTAGACCCAAAGAAAATTGAAGCAATATTAGATTGGGATCGACCTAGAATGGTCACTGAGATTAGGAGTTTCCTGGGTTTGGTCGGCTATTATAGGAAATTCATTCAGGGATTTTCTCAGATAGCTGTGCCATTAACCCGGTTGACTCAGAAAGGGGTAGAATTCAAATGGAGCGAATAGTGTGAGACTAGTTTTCAAATTTTGAAAGAGAAATTAACCACCGCTCCTGTACTAATTATTCCAAAACCCCTAGAACCCTTTACTGTATACACAGATTCATCCTTCAGAGGCCTCGGTTGCATATTGATGCAGGATGGGAAAGTTGTGGCTTATGCATCGCGATAATTGAAACCTGCAGAGGAAAACTATCCCACCCATGACTTAGAATTAGCTACCGTCGTGTTTGCCCTAAATATTTGGAGACATTACCTGTATGGCGCTGTATTTGAGGTATATAGTGATCATAAGAGCCTTAGGTATTTGTTTGATCAGAAGGAATTAAACATGAGGCAGCGTAGGTGGGTAGAATATTTGAAAGACTTTGATTTTGAGTTGAAATATCATGCAGGAAAAGCGAATGTTGTGGCCAATGCATTGAGCCGAAAGTCACTACAATTAGCTAGTTTAATGATTGGTGAGATGAGGTTACTTAAGGATTTTGGGAATCTCAGCCTCAACGTAATCTCATTTCCACAAAGATTAGTGATGAGTGACTTTTTGATAACCTGTGAGAGTTAATTAGACAAGCCCAACTTCAGGATGAATCCTTAGAAGGATACGCAGACCAACCCGATTTTGGATTGGCACCTGATGGAGTCTTAATGTTTAGGAAGAGGGTAGTGATTCCGAACCATTAGGAACTAAAAGAAAAAGTGTTAGCAGAAGCTCATAGAAGCCATTACACTATTCACCCTAGTATTTCCAAGATGTATCAGGACCTAAAGAGGAATTTTTGGTAGCCCGGTAAGCGTAAGGATATCACAAATTACGTGAACGCCTGTTTGACTTGTCAACAGGTTAAGATAGAACACCAGAAACCCGCAGGGCTACTAAAACCATTGGAGATGCCAGAGAGGAAATGGGATCAGATCACTATGGATTTCGTGGTAGGATTACCTAGAACACCAGCAGGATTTGATGCCATTTGGGTGATAATGGATAGGTTGACCAAATCTGCTCACTTTTTACCTGTTAAGGTGCGATACTCCATGGAGAAATTAGCCAAAGTATACCTTAGGGAAATCGTGAGATTGCATGGAATACCGTCAGGTATAGTATCTGACTGAGACCCTAGGTTTACTTTGAGATTCTGGCAATCCCTACAGCAAGCCTTAGGAACCCAGCTTAAATTTAGCACAGCCTACCATCCTCAAACTGACGGGCAGTCTAAGAGGACTATTCAAACCCTAGAAGACACGTTAAGGGCTTGTGTGCTTGAGCAGAAAGGAAGTTGGGATAAACACCTGCCGTTGATAGAGATTGCATACAACAACAATTATCACTCTACCATCGGTATGGCACTGTATGAGGCTCTGTATGGAAGGAGTTGTAAGTCACCTTTAAGTTAGGTAGAAATGGGGGAGAGTGCAATGTTGGGACCCGAAATGGTACAAGAAACCACTAATCAAATTAAAATGATCAGAGAAAAGATGAGAGTGGCACAATAAAGACAAGAATCCTATGCCAACAAGAGAAGAAGGCCTTTGGAATTTAACGAGGGAGATCAGGTATTTCTGAGAGTGTCCCCCAACACGGGTATCGATAGACAGGTAAGGACCAAGAAATTAAGCCCTAGATTCCTAGGACCATTCCAAATTTTACAAAGAGTCGGTCCCGTTGCCTACCAAATTGCCTTACCTCCCTATTTGTCCAATCTATATGATGTTTTCCATGTTTCCCAACTTCGCAAATATGTCCCAGATCCTGCACATGTATTATGGAATCAACTGATAATATTAAAGGAAAATTTGACTTATGAATCTACTCCTGTTCAAATCCTTGACTATAAGACTAAGCAACATCGAAGTAAAATAATCCCTTTAGTTAAGGTACTTTGGCAGGATGTAGCATCACAGGAAATGACGTGGGAGAAAGAAGAAAAGATGAGGCAAAGATACCCAGAACTGTTTACAGGTATGAATTTTGGGGACAAAATTTCTTTTAAGGGGGGACGAATGTAACAACCGAAAGAGTTTTTAAAGAATAAAATTGAACTTTTAACCCTAATTCCTTTCAAATGGAGGTTGGCACGTATTTTGAGGACGAGGATTGGCAACAGAAGGTCTTTCGAAGCTAGAAACACGATCAAACGAAAAGAAATGCAATCCGGTGATCAGAAACTGATAGAAGACATTTCATACGTCAATTTCACTGACGGAGGCCAAAACCATCACATGGAAATGTGTGCCGATGTCTGGAAGGAAGCCGACACCCTAAAGTATCCCTAGGTGGTTTGGGAAAAGTTGGAATCGCCCCCAGAGGCTTTAAAATTCTCAGATTTCCTCCATTTATCTCAAATCTCTCTCTCTCCTCACCATACTTTCTCTCTCCTCCTTCCTCCACTGTGCGCCGCCACTATAACCACCGTGGGCCGCCACCTAGCACACCAATCAAAAGCCCTCGCCACCCACAACCTCCAGCAACCACCCACGGCCACCAACGGCCGCCAGCGCTGTCGAAAAATGCCACTTTTCTCCTCCACTGTGCCAAAACTTTGCCAGCTCAGATCGCCCCTGTCCACCACCATTGGCTGTCACCACCCCTACCACTGTGTAGCCTGAGCTGACAGCTTCCTCCAGCAGCTCGCCGACGTCGAACGGAGGTCGAACACGCCCGGATCGAGGCATTCTCCATCTGCCGTGCGTGAATCTTCGTGGCTGAAAAATGCCGTCCAAATGGCCGTGAACTACCGCTCCACCACCATATTCGGACTCCTGGACTTGCGGGCTTCACCGTGGTGCAATTTTCAAGGCAAACTGCACCCCTCCGCCATCGCCACCGTACGCAGCCGTGCGTCGTCGTGGTGGAGTTTTTGCACATACACTGGGAGAAACCGAGATCACCCCGGGACAGAATTCCATCATCCGATCACATTGGTAAGGTATAATTTCCCAAAAACTAATGATATCTGATTGAAATAGATGCCGAACGTAATTAGGCAAAAAATTGACCTAGGTATTTAGGCAACCGGACTTAGAATTATTAAACGGATGACGTGAGAAGCTTGAATATATAATTTAATGTCCAGGAAATTAATTGGGCTTAGAAACTGAGACTACGTGAAGTTCTGAATTGATTTGGAGTGACCGGGGACCAGGTAGGAAAATTTATGCTTCTCGAACCCTAGATTTGACCTAGTGGATACCTGAATGATTTAGATGATTTTCATAGATTTACGTGCTACTTTTGATAGAATAAATTGCATGCCTGTGTGCTGAAAACCCTAATTGCATGTTAGACATTTTGTTTATCGAGTTTAGATGCCCTTAGGATGGATTTGCTGAGGGTTGGGTACTTGATAGCCGGTATGGGATGGCCATTAAGTATCCCAAGTACAGGGAGTTTTTAAACGAGATTATTTTTATCAGATTTAGCCTGTACTGTGTTAGGGATCACGCGATAAATCAGGATGACCCTAAGAAAGGTTTAAGGAGTATAAGAGGGGATAGCCTACACGGGGAAACGTTGTGATTTAGGCGTAATACCCTAGAACCCTGAGGAATAGCCGACCGTGAGCATGTGAGTTCGAATAGACTGTACGAGGATGAGAATTGGCGTATGTGCACATGCTAGGGGATGCCCTAGATGTTGATTCTCACCCATTCCTTGAGTGAGTGATTGGTGTTACGGATCACACTCACAATATAGGCTTGATTCTGGTGATTGGTGTTACGGATCACACCCAACGATAAGAGAGATATTCTCTCTGGATGACGTGCAATTAGATGACGATTTAAACTTGGTTACAGCGGATTTGTAGCCAACGTGGATTTAGATACACCGGGCATGAGATTTTATTTGATTCTGAGTATCGATTTTAAAAGAAATAAATTTTTATGATTTGACTAATTGCCGCAATTTCCATGTGATAAAACAATTTTAAAGATAAGGTATTTCACTATTTTTGAACTGATTTCGGGAAGATGATTTTGGTGTTCGCACCACTGAGTATTCAGCTAGATTTTGAATTATATTTGAATTGTAGATTATTCTACTGGGATTTTATATCCGACCAAGTTGTTTACTCAGATGAACAAGGACAGGGACAGGGACAGGAACCCAGACGATAGCTGATGATGCCTCGGTGATAAACAGGAGAATGACTTAGTTTAGGCTTGAATTGTCTTGTATATATATTTTGATGACGTTGCTGTATATAGATTTCTATCATTTATGTTTTATGTTGTTGTTCGACTGGCTGTATAATTGCGAACAGGTGATTATTGTATTTTGGGTATGATCAAAATACAGAGGAAACTCTGCCGGATTTTTGGTAGGGTTTACCGCTATAAACTTGTGAATTTAAGTTGGAATGTATATGAATGCATGATGTGATGTATATATGAGTTTTAGATTTCATTCAAGAGTAATTTATGATGTATGTATGTATAATTAGTTAGCTGCGTGTGAATTAGGGTTGAACGGAATCTGAATGGACAACGGGAAGTATTTGGGTTACGCTCAACCAGTAACGATCCCCTGGCATTCCCACATCGGGAATAACTACTTAGAAAGACCCATATGCTTCCGCTAATCAGATAAGCATCGTGTATATTGTATTAGAGGGTCGTTACACATCATATTATAATGCTAACAGGGCATCACTTAGAAACAAGAGCTTATATAAGGAAATCAGAGCATATTCTCATGGCCAATACTAAATCATGATCATAATAAGATCATACCAAGAGAAACTAGGAGAGTCGCCAAGCAAATAACTCCTCATATATATATCCCTTACTCACAGGTGAGTTTCTCGTAGTCTATGACTACCCTCAGTTCTCAACTACAATCTGTATATTATTTGGCAGTCCTTGATTACAATTCATGTACATGCTAAAGTGTCCCCTAGTGGATCCAAGTACATCCATCCACAACACCCCCACAAGGGTTACTGTCCACCCCTTTGACAAATCATCCCCAGCCCACCTCTCTGGTTGATCCTTCCCCATATATTTGGGATTACTGTTCTCAACAAATCATTTTCCCAAAATACTATTCATAATTCTATAGACTAGGGTGATTTAGCTCATACCATGGTTATGTATAACTTTAAGTGCGTGAATCCTTTGATTGGCCATAGGGAATTTTACTAACTTAAAATTAATAACCCTTATGATGGTTTTCAAAACCATTTAATTCAACCATAGAATGTCCTAATTGTTGTCCCATACTAACAATTAGTCATTCAATATGTGCCTGTCTACCACTATCCACACACTAGGAATGCTTTCTCATTTCTCTTGTAATTCTCATGCTCATTCTTTTTTAATTTTCACATTATTCTTGCTCTTTCTCTTTTATTCTCAACCCTCTTGTTACTCATTATACATTCTAGGTTTAAATCCCTTGTTTGAGTGAAATTTTGTGCTAACTATGCTTCAAACTAGGTCATTGAGTTCATTTTTTCAAAACAAGGGCTTGCAAGTTGACTTTCACCCTCCTGGCAGTCAACTTCTAGCTCTCTATCTTGCAATTTTTGAAACCTGAGGGCTACCAGTGGACTGCCCTAGCCTGACAGTCGACTACTCCACTCTTAAAAAATTTCTAGAAAATATGAGCATGGTAGTCAACTTCCACAGGCTGGCAATTGACTGCTAGCACTCTAGATATATTTTTGAGCAACCAAAGAACACGACAGTCAATTGATAGGGCCTATGAGTTAACTGTTACATTCTACTATGCTTTTCAAACTTGCTATTGACCCAGATTTTTGCCCAAGAACTTGTTTGTAAATCATTTTTTACCTTAATCAACTCAATACCAGTAGAAAAGCATCATTTATCACATAAAAATAGCCCAAACTACAGTTTAATCACACTCAAATATTGGATTAAACCCCATTCTCATTCAATAGGTAAAAACCATTTCTTATAATTTGATTTCAGCATGCATAAATATATTCATGTATTTTAAAACACCTAATAGCAATCATAAACATTAAGAATGTAGTTTTTTTCCTCTTTTTCATTCATTAACATTAAAATCTCATTTTTCAGATGAACAGTAAATTTAAAATTTGAGGGAATAGGTTGTTTTGCTACCTTATTTCATGTAATAAGCTAGATTTTCACTCGAAGATGCCTTCCTAGGCACCTTTAGTATGAGTTTTCACTTTAATTTGTATTAGAATTTACACTATCTTTCTTTTCCTTCACAATTCCTGCAACACCCCATATTCTCTTGATTATTTTTAAATTAATGTTCCCTTAATTAATTGGATGAGTTTGCTATAAAGTATGATGAATTTGCTTGTGTAATTTAACATTTAGAATAAATATGCTAAAGGAGAACACCTTCTTTCTTGTGTTAACCGAATTAGAATGTGAGTGAAAAGTGCATTAGAAGTGAAGCCTAATTTCAAGGTTGTAAGAGTGAAGTGACAAAGAAGAAAGGAATAAAGGGAAGGAGATGTGTAGCATTTTACTCTTAATCTTTCCTTCATTCCTTTACTCCTTTATCATTGTTTTGACCGAGAATGCAAGTGAAATGCTTTGGAAATTCAAGGTGAATGAGAGAAGAAAATGATGTGCTTATATAAAGAATGAGGTGCTTACATTAAAATTGAGGTGCCTGAGGTGCTTACATTAAAATTAAGGTGCTTAAATTCCCTTCTTTTGTTTCAATCGAATAAGCACCACATGGATTAGATTAAGGCATATAGATACATGCGGCAACAATAAATGAGAGGAAGGGAGAAAGTGTGGTATTCAAATATAAATATATATATTTTATGAAGAGGTGAAAAAGAGAACAAGAGGCATGTGGCATTAGCTTCCTTTCTTTCCTTCTCTTTGTTTTATGTTCAATATGACTGAGAGTAGTAAATGAGATGTTGGATTAATTCTTTCTATTTCTTCCTTTTTTTGCCAAACCGAAAGATAAAAGAAAACAAAGAAAGGTGATTTAAATATATGTGTGTATGGTAAAATTTCTTATGTTAAAGTGCTTGACCTTTTTACTTGCTTTTGAGTTCACCGAATAAGAACTAGATGTGAGTGGCATTAAATATACACATATATATACATGCAGAAATTGAGGGAAATAAATTCACAATTATATAATATATAAATGCCATTCGGTGATGCCAAGACACAATAGAAATTGCTTTAGGTTAGTCATTAGCACGATTCCCTTACTTTGGCCAAATTTGTAACACCCGCCCTTAATTCTTTTCATTTTTAATGGTATTATTATTATTATTAATTATGTGATGATAAGGAAGGCTCATTAGAAAGATAGAATGGATATTTTCATTAAGATAGAGTCACTTTTGTCATAAAAGAGTGAAACTAGAAAAAAAAACTAGTAAAAAAGGCCAAAATAGTAATTTTACCATGAAGGAAAAAATTAATTTAATTTTCTTATTTCATGAAATTACATTTAAGGACTTTCATCATTTTCATTTAAGAGAGAAGAAGAATTTAGTTTGGAAAGTGCTTATGTTCACTTTGGTGGCAAAATGGTAATTTTTCTTAAAAAGGACAAAATTGTAATTTTACTCTAAGGGCATATGAGTAATTTTACATATGGTAGAAAATTTTAATTTTTACCTAAATACTCAAGGGAAATCGAATTTAGAAACCTTTACCTATATATTTTCATGAGAAGAAAGAATAAGGTTAAAAACAATCGTATTGAAATAAAGGGTAAAAAGGTAATTTTGCCAAAAGAAGGGTAAATTAGTAATTTCAAAAAAATAAGTTTTATGAAACTTTATTTAAGTGATTTTTACCCATAAAATCTAAAAAGGGTGAAAATGGGGTTAAATGGCCATTTGGACTTAAATGGAAAAATGGTAATTTTCTTAGGGGCATATTGGTAATTTCTAAAAAGATAAGGGACCATTCTGCAATTTTGAAATTCTGAAGGGGCAGAAACGTCCCAGCCCATAGAAGTTCCACAAAATTACATTCCTAAGGAGAGTGGATGTCATTCTTGAAAAGGAGAAGTAGTAAGGGTAAATTGGTCATTTCACACCAAGGGCATTTTGGTAATTTCACCAAAACCCTAACTTAAGTCTTCTTCTTCCTTTAGGAGAAGAAGAAGTCGAAGAGAAGAAGAAAGGAGGGTGCTGGCCGAAACATTCCAAGGGAAGAAGAGAAGAGAGAATCTACCAAAGCAACAAGGAAATTTCACAAATCTCACACTTTTAAGGTAGCTAAACATGCTTAAACCATTATTTTCTTGTTTTATGGTTTGTTTAAAGTGTTCTTACTCTTGCAACAAGGAAGGTTTTTCTCTCTTTACATTCTTATGGAAGATTTGCTTGAATGGGTTTGGAATATGTTGAAATCTTGTTGTGTTTAAGGCTATGAACATGTTGAAATGCTTGATAACACAAGAGATATAAATTTCTCTAGATTAGAACCTTAGTCTTGAAAAACCCCAACTTGTACCATGGATGAAATGGTGTCTTAAAGAGTGAGAAAATGGTGGTTTTACTTGGGATTTACTTGAATATGATTGTTTTGCAAGAAATATGGTGTGACACTTCCATTTCCATGGTTTTCTCCATTTGGCCAAATGCATGACCTTATGTGGGTGCTGAAATTGTACCAAGAAAGAGTGAGAGAAAGTGTCATAAAATGGTAAGAGAGAGAAAATTTAGTTAGATTAATGTCTAGACACTTTTCCTATTTTCTAACTTCACCATTAATCATGAAAGTGTGGTTTACCTTCCTTGGCTGAAAGGAGTCATGCATTTGGTGCTGAAAATGTTCTTGAAAAATGCCTAAGGAACCATATAAATTTAGTCTTAGGAAAAGAGGAGAGAGAAAATTATGGTATTTTTATGCTTAGGTAAATTTTACCATTTTAAAGCCTTACTATCCCACCTTAAAAATGTGCCTAAGTATGTGAAATTGTAAGGTAATGTGTATTTTCATATCTAGCCTGAAAATTGCACTAGAAAAGTGTGTTAAAGGAAGGTTTAAAGTGCACTCACCTCAAAATGAGTTGTGAGAAAGTGTTATGCATAATTATGGAAATTGTTGCCATAATGTCTAAATAGTAGAAATAATGCTAGAAATGAACCAAATGGGTTAGAAATGCCATTTACTCATGATTTTCTTGCCTTGGCTGAATGCTATGTGAAATTTATCTTAAATGGCTAAACTTATGTATTAATAGAAGGTAGCCTAAAGGTGCCACCCAAAATGGCCTATGATAAGTGAAATGAGAAGAAGTGATGAAATGATTAATTATGGATGATAAATAGCATGCAATCTTGCCATTGATAAGAATATGTTCAAAACCATGTGAATATGATCCAATGGCATAGAAATTCTTATGGCATTTGAGAAAGGCAAGATGAAAACCCTGAGGAGGAATGATCTGGTGTATACCTCCAAAGACTAAAATTCTGAGGAGGAATGATCTAATGTATACCTCCCAAGAATAACACCTTGTGGGGAATGATCTGGTGTATAATCCCAAGAATAACACCTTGTGGGGAATGATCTGGTGTATAATCCCAAGGAATTAAGTTTTATGGAGGAATGATCTAGTGTACACCTCCAGAGAATACAACCATATAGAGGAATGATCTGGTGAATACCTCTGAAGAGCAAAACATTTAGGAGATATTTAGGAGATGTTATGATTTATATTGCTTGACCGTATTATAAGTGTAACAGTCCAGCTTCCCACTTGCAGATATTGTCCGCTTTGGTAGTTATCGAGCCACCTCACGGTTTTGTTCCTCTCCCCTTATCCCTTCGGAGGAGAAAACACGTCTATAAGGGAGAGGTATCCACACCCTTATAAGGCATGCTTCGTTCCCCTCTCTAACTGATGTGGGACATTACAAATCCACCCCCTTTAGGGAGCCCAACGTCCTTGCTGGCACAACGATATGGGCCTCGGCTCTGATACCAATGTAACAGTCCAGCCGCCCACTTGCAGATATTGTCTGCTTTGGTGGTTATCGAGCCACCTCATGATTTTGTTCCTCTCCCCCTATCCCTTCGGAGGAGAAAAAGCGTCTACAAGGGAGAGGTATCCACACCTTTATAAGGCATGCTTCGTTCCCCTCTCTAACCGATGTGGGACATTACAATAAGTATGAATGGTTAATGTATGTGAAAATTGAATGCTTGTTATACACTCCATTAATGATATTACATGCTGCATATCTCATGTTCATAGATGCATACACATATGTTTCACATATGGCATACCTATAGATCTTTATGAAAGTAATATTGGAACTTAATAGAATGTAAAATTATTTTCTGTATCCTTATAGTGGTACATATCAGTTATTTCAGAGAATTGGTTTGTTTAGCTATTGGGAATATATTTCTCATTATTATACTGATATGTATCAAATGCCTAGATACTGTTTGATTATGGAGATCGAGGTAACAATAATAGATGTCCCCTTCTTATGGACTTTCATTATATTGAAAGATATATATATTATGTCCATTATAGAACTTCCCCCAGAGTAAATTGGACACTTTAGTTATGTATATGTAGCCCTTTATTTTGGTCATAATTCGATATGTTCTTTTTGGGTTAGAATTAGGACTACTATTTTTTGGCTATATATAGAGAGGAAAAAGAGGCAATTACGGGGAAAGAATATGTGAAGGACTTTTTCATCCTTGGTATTTTGTAAAAGGAGTTTGAGTGATAGGCTTGTTGTCTCCTTACTCCTTCTGGATGGGTACTTCATATATCTTGGTATATGTATACAGAATGATGTATCAGACAGCCATTATATATACATATGGTATGAAAGTCTTTATAAATTCCGTTCTGATGTATGAAATTTTTTGTTTCTGCTATGTAAAAGTATGTTACCTGAGCAAAAGGACCTGAACCTAATTAGATATTAAATTATTGATGGATAAAATGCTCGGGCTAATTAACAAGATAAAAGGATAAGAATAATGTAACCACTTATCTGAACATATTGTATGACATTGTTAAGGTAAGATAAAGGGTGTTATAGAATTAATGGGGATAAGGTGGCTAGGTCGGTTAAAGGCCTTGATAGCAATAACACTAGACAAATGTGAGCTTAGGAGGGAGAAAAGCATTCAGTGAAACAAGAGAGCAACTTGGTAAGAAAAATAAAAGCTTTTGTGAGGAGAGAAAGAGTTAGCTTGACTGAGAGGGAAAGAACCATAGGAGTAAGGGAAAATTCAAAGAGAAATCCAAGAAAATTCCATTTTTTTTCATCCTTGAGGTAGCTTAGCAATTCTCTTAATTTTGTTTCATGATTTAAGATAAACTCATCATGCTTTCAACTTTCATAGAACAATAACTCTTTCTCTACATTCTTGAAGACATGAATGTCATGTTGGCTAAGCTTGTATGGTAATTTGTTGTTAATGTGCTAAAGTAGATATTGTTAATTTCATGGAAGAACCATGGTTGGCAAAATTCAGTATGTATAATAAAAAACCCTTGCATAAGATAATGCTAAATTTTAGCTTTTTTCTATAGCTAATATATATTATAAATTATAGACACCAAAATGAAGATTGCTAGCTAGAAGTGGGTTCAAAATTATGATATTGCTCTTGTTGTCTTGTCAAACCCAAGAGTGCCCTTTTCTAAAGTATGGAATTACTTGCTGAAAAATGGTATAAAGAAGATTACCATTTGGTTTTGGCCAAGAAAAGGAGAGAAAATATGGTAAATTAATATAAAGTAAATAGTTTACCATTTGTCACATAATAAGAATTCACATTAAGGTTGAAATGTAATAATAAGGAATGTGTGTAACCTTATGTATAGTTTGTGAAATAAGCCAAGAAAGTATGTTGAAAAAGTGCCAATAGTATGCTTACATAATTCTAGATGTGATAGAAAATACCAAAATAACTTTTATACATAGTACCATTAAGTTTAAATTATAATAAGGATGTGAAAATGTGACAATGTGATATGTAAAACATTAGATTTCATTCCTTTCCCATGATGGCCTAATGTAATCTCTTATGTTATTTATGATAGCTAAATCACTATGCTACTTGTAAATGAATTATAAAGTGTCTTACCATAACTAAAGTCAAGAGTAATAGTAAAGTGAATTATGGTTGCTAATTGTATGTATGAGTGACCAGGTGATCACCATTTTCATAAAAGTGGCCAAGAGTCCACAATGTGACCAAGTGTTCACAATTCTTACCAAAGTGGTCAAGTGTCCACGTTTCTTGCGGTGTGACCAAATGTGCTTCACACTCTCAAGCAAGGTAAGTGTTAAGAATGAGAATATATAGATGATAAGTGGCTATTTCAATGGTTATATGCATGCTTTTGATGAAAATATGATATATGAGAATGATCATGTTTATCACATTGACATACCAAATAATCATGCAATGCTTGACAATATGTATATGTGAAAGAGACTATGGCTTAGATGATTGGAATGTAGATGAAAATGGTTTTTGTGCTTGCACACTAATACATTTTAGTAGGTTTTAAACATGTGGAATTGTTAAACTACTAGGAAACTTATTTTCTCATTTATGTGCTAATATGTATCAGATACAGAGGTATAGCATTGACATAGAGACTAAAGGGGACATGGGTGAAGGTTTCTTTTTGAAGTATTTTGTATTATAAGGGTTTGAGTAACAGAAATATTTTCTCCTAACCCTACAAAAAGTTTTATGAAATTCTAAGTTAGATGAAACAATGTAATACTTACAAAGGATATGTAACACTGTATAAATATATTTTTGCTGTATAATAGTTTATCTTTGTTGTGCTTATGAGTTTTGTATCTAAGCAAAAGAACCCAAACCTAATCTACTTTAATAATGTTGTGATGGCTCAAACGTGATTGATAAATAATTAAGGTTAAGAATAATGTACCGAACTTATCTGTTTACATCGGAGAAGTTGTAATACTAGATAAGGGTGTTACATTAAGTTGGTATCAGAGCATAGTTACCTAGGATAGAAATGGGGTAGATTCCTCAAGAAAGGGACTAGTTCAGGTTAGTTAGCTGTACCTAGGCGGTTGATTAACCTATAATTTTTTGTGACTTGAGGAATGGAGTATTAGGTTTAAGGAAGATAGAAGCTCCTGTTGGGTTATCTGTTATCTGCTTAATAATTTGTTATTGACACTGATTATAATGCCCTTATCTAGTATTGCAATTCCTCTTATGTAATTAGATAAGTTCGGTACATTATTCTTATCCTTTTCTTTACAGCGTCTGAGCATTTATTCCATTAAGTATTATTATTATAGATTAGGTTCGAGTTCTTTTGCTCAAATAATCATACCTTATGCACAGCGAAAATTATAAAACTTACATACAATACAAATAATTAGTGTTTAATAATGAATGTCCATTAAATCTTTCTGATAACATATACTAGGATATATGAAGTACCCCTCTATAAGGAGTCAGGAGACAACAATCCTATCACTCAAACTCCTTTTACAATAATAGGACGAACAAGTCCTTCACATATCCTTTCCTCGGCAATTTCCTGTATTCCTTTCATGTACACAGTCAAAATAATAGTCCTAATCCTAACCCAAAATATATATAGAATCAAGATCCCAAGATAAGGAATTACAAAAACTTTTGACCAAAAGGAACTCCTATCTCCCCAGCACTACTAAACGTCTGTATCTGATACATATTAGCATACAAATGAGAAACACAAGTTTCCCAATAGCTTAACAATTCATTATTAAAAAAAACTACTAATATGTACTAGGGTGCAAGCACCAAAACCACTTTCATCTATATTCTTGGTATTTCAAACATAGTCTTTATCATAAATATAAATTGGCAAGTATGACATGATTATTGGAAATGTCAGGGTGATAAGGTAGATATTCTCTGTTAAGTAAGCATCTTTTTATGGAATTATGCATGTCTTCATAAACAATTAAATAAAATCATTTGTGCATTTCATTCTTAAAACTTACCTTCAGAAATTGATTGTGCACACTTGGGCACTTTGTGGACACTTGGCCACCTTATAAAATTCATTGTACACACTTGGGCACTTATGAACACTTGGCCACCTTTATAAAATTCATTGTACACACTTGGCCACTTGTGGACACTTGGCCACCTTTATAAGATTCATTGTGCACACTTGGGCACTTGTGGAAACTTGGCCACCTTAAAAAAATTCATTGTGCATACTTAGGCACTTGTGGACACTTGGCCACCTTTATAGAATTTATTATGTTCCAATTGTCTATTAGTATGTGGTCTTAAATTAACCATCCATAATCTCTTAAATTTTCAACATGAGAACACTAATGACATAAATAGGATAAATTGCATTCATCCTTCATTTAATTCTAACTTTCTCATTTTCCCTTGACTTTAGCCATTAAAAACATTTTATAAGTCATTTTCATTTGCTTATGCATTGATATTATTAGGGTAATTTCTCCACATTTAATTTGTATCACCATTACCATTAACCCTTTATTCTACTTATCTTTGGGTTCAATTTACATACTAACGTATCGATTACACATATTTAATTATTCTTACATCCCATTAGCAAAGCAGATCTTCATTGGTCAAAGCCACTCTTCTATATTCTAATTGCTATATCTTAAGTTATCATAATTTCCTTCTTTCCCCTAGCCAAACCAAATTGCTATCTAACTTAAATAATTTTAGACAAGCAAATTCATAGCTTGCTAAGAGCCATTTTCAAGTTTAGCATACCAACAAGAAAACATTATAATTTTAAAACTACATTCTTACTATAATCCACCATTTAGGTGTCTATAAATTCATACATATATTAACCATTCAAAAGTGCAATATTTTAGCCCTATCTCTTTGTAAAATCTTTTATTATGCAAGCTGAAATTTACTCACAACAGTTCCTTTCATGAAGTGGCAACATACACTTCATCACATCTAAGACATAACTAATTTATCATACAAGCTTGGCCAACATGACATTTGTATCATCAAGAATGTAGGAAAGAAAATAATGTCCCATGAAAGCTTGTAAAAACATATTGAATATGTATTAAACCATGGAACAAAATTTTAAGAATTGCTAACCTACCTCAAAGATGACTAGGATGAGATCGTCTTAGCCCTTCTTTTGAACTCTCTCTTACACCTTTCTTCCTTTTTCTTCGGCTAGATCTCTCTCTCCTTGCCTTGACCGAATGTGTGGGTTTCTTTTTCAAAATGTGAGCTGCTCTCCTATTTTTTTTCCTTCCTATGCGTGTTTGTCTTTCTTTCTTAAAATATGAAGTGTTGTCTCTCTCCTTTCCTCCTACCGTGCGTGTGCACACATGTATATCAAAAATTACACATTCCCATTCCATTCCCTTTTGTCTATTCTCTAAAGACTCACGCTACACCCTTTATTTTTCCCCTTTCCACATGTGTACCTTTAGGTACATTTTCTTGAACTCCTTGGTTTAGCTACTTAGGCATGTCAATGGAAAAGAGGGAGGGAAACCATGAAGGTCCATTTCCCACGCTGCTCTCTCCTCTTCTTGCATTATGTGTGTGTGTAATTGAAAATTTCCTAGCTTCATGTGTACTTTCAAGTACAGCCCTCCTTGCTTGTAAGTTGAGTAGTCCTACTCAGCTAAGGAAGATGGAACGCTACACTCTTTTTCCTTAATATTATTTCATAGTTGCATGTGGGTTTAATGGCATTTTAGCTTCCTTTTATTCTTGCAATTACCCACTCATCACGCTAAAGGAAAGGAATAAGGGAAGGTTTACGCAAGCTTCTTCCTTAAGCAAGTTGTACAGCTCTTCATCCTCCTTCCTTGGGTACGTTAAGGTAGCACAAGGGAAGGAAAATTTTGATTTAGGAAAGTTGCACCCTCAAGAAAATTCCCTAATCTCTTGGCCATCTTATGTTAGAAAATAAAATAAAGAAAAAGGAAATTAATCCCACACGTGTCTCCTTCTTTCTCTCCTCTCAATTTCTATTATCTTGTGGTCATTTAAGGGTCACATTCTTCTTCCCCTTCTTACTTTTATCTTCACCAAATAGAGGCATCATTTTTAATAAATAAATCTCTTCACCACTACATGTATGCATGTATATTTTTATATCTAATGCCATCTCTCTCTCTTGTATGTTGTCTAGCTAGAAATGCCAAGTGAATTAGGAGTGAAGTGCTGCACATGTACCTTCCTAAATGTATGTT
Source organism: Senna siamea (assembly GCA_031216115.1). Lineage (NCBI taxonomy): Eukaryota > Viridiplantae > Streptophyta > Magnoliopsida > Fabales > Fabaceae > Senna > Senna siamea. The sequence goes on from CM062354.1 coordinate 21,302,111, forward strand.
TAATAAAAAAAAATTTTGCACCATTTTCCTTTGGCCACTTGGTCATGCCACCTTCCCTTGAATGCCACCCCTCCCTTTCCTCTTCTCAATTTCTCTTATTGCTTGGCATTACTGAATGAAACTTCATTGTTGTGTAAGTGTGAAATTATCTCCCTCAATTATTGCATATATATATACATTTATTTACTACACACATGGTACGGAGGCCACCTTCATGCAAGACTTGCATTTCATGCAAGGCACACATGGAGCTCCATTTGCCACTTCATTTGATGGGTACATATATATATATTCAAATTCTTTATTCTTCTTTCCTTTCCCCTTGTCTTAGTCACATGAGTATATATATATATAACATATAAAAGCATATAAAACTCATATCGTTCACCAATTGGACGTGCATGCATTTTTGAATTGGCTATACTCTTTTCTCCTTTAGTGCTTCAGTTAGAAAAAGGAAATTAATGCAAGTAGGTTAAATGCATCAAGCACTTCAAACAAGAAAGTGTGCTAAACACTAAGTTACAAAAGTAAATTCATGTAATTAATTGAGGAAACATTAGTTTAAACTAATCAGGAAAATATAAGTGTTACACTAATCACCTCAGTAATACTTGTTTTGTATAATAACAGTATGGCACCAAAAAGGAGAAGTAGAGCATAGGTCTAAAATACTGAGGTAGATTTGAATGAGATTATACAGACAATGAGAGATATGGCAAAAGCCATGAAGGCTCATGCTACAATTATAGCTAAAACACTCTATCAGATTCAAATTGATCGGAGTGAAGATACTTAGAATGGGGTTAAACAGGCGAGGACTCAATTCTCTGGAGGCTGGACTAAATTTCAAAGAGCCCGACCTCCTATCTTTAATGGAGTGATGAATTCAAAGAAGGCAGAAGAGTGGGTACAGAAGATGGATGAGTTATTTGATGTATTGGGAAGCACAGAGTCACAGAAAGTATCCTTTGCTGCTTTTCAGTTAGAAGGGGAGGCTAAATACTGGTGAAAGGGGATGAAATAGTTAATAGAGGTACAGGGAACTCAGACTACTTGGAAAAATTTTAAAGATGCATTTTTAGAGAACTACTTTCCCCAAAGTGAGAGAAATGCTAAGGAGGGTGAATTTATGCAAATAAAATAGGGTGGCTAACCATTTAAAGAACATTTAGCCATATTTGAAGAGTTATCAAAATTCTCTTCATACTTGAAGTGAAGACTAGATGGGCCATGGAAGGCCATACACTTGGAGAATAGCTTAGATCCTGAGTTGTACCATGAAGTAGCATCCCAAGAGATCAGGGATTATCCCACCTTGGTTAACAAATACAGAATAGCCTCCAGGTCCTTAGTGTAACAATCGGAAACATTTTTGAAAGAGTTTTAAAGGATAAAATCAAATTTTTAACCCTAATCCATTTTAAAAGAAACATGTCACGACTTTCGAGGATAGTAAATCAAAACAGAAGGGTATTCAAAGTCAGAAACACGATCAAAAAGAAAGAAATGCAATCCGGCGATCAGAAACTAACGGAAGAATTTTCGTACGTCAATTTCATTGACGGAGGCCAAAACCTTTGCATAAAAACACGTGCCGACGTCTGGAAGGATGCCGACACCCTAAAGCATCCTCGGGTGGTTCGAGAAAAGTTAGAATCATCCCCTGAGGCTTTAAATTACATGAATTCCCTCTATTTCTCTCATTTTTCTCTCTCTCCTTACCATATTTTCTCTCTCCTCTCTCTCCTCCTTCCTCCACCTTGAACCGCCACCACAGCCACCGTGGGCCGCCACCAAGGACACCAACCGACAACCCTCACTGCCCACAACCTCCATCAACCACCCACGGCCACCAACGGCCGCCAGAGTCACCAAAAAATCGCCATCTTTCCCCTCCACCGCGTAAAATTTTGCCAGTTCAGATCGCCACCGTCCATCGCCGTTGACTGTCACTGCCCCCACCACCGTGTAGCCAGAGCTGCCAGCTTCCTCCAGTAGCTCGTCGATGATGAACGAAGGCCAGACGCGCCTGGATCGAGAGAATCTCCGTCCACCCTGCGAGAATCTTTGTGGCCGAAAAATGCCATCCAAACGGCCGTGAACCGCCGCCCCACCATCGTATTCAGACTCCTGGACTTGCGGGCTTCACCGTGGTGTCATTTTCAAGGCAAACCACACCCCTCCGCCATACGCTGCCGTGTGCCGCCGTGCCGAAGCTTTTGGACGTGCATCGGGAGAAACTGAGACCATCGTGACACAGAATTCCATCATCCGATCACCTTGGTACGGTCTGATTTCCCAAAAATTGATGATATCTGATTGAAATAGCTGTCGAACATAAATAGGCAATAAATTGACCTAGGTATTAGGGCAACCGGACCTAGAACTGTTAAACAGATGACATGACAAGTTTAAATATTTCATTTAATGTCCAGGAAATTAATTGGGCTCAGAAATTGAGACTTCGTGAGATTCAGAATTGAATTGGAGCAACCAGAGATCAGGTAGAATAATTTACGCTTCCCGAACCCTAGATTTGACTTAGTGGATACTTGATTGATTTAGATGATTTGCATGGATTTACATGCTACTTTCGATGGGATAAATTGCATGCCTATGTGCTGAAAACCCTAATTGCATGTTAGACAGTTGTTTATCGAGTTTAGATGCCTTTAGGACGGGTTTACTTAGGGTTGGGTACTTGATAGTCGGTATGGGACGGCTGTTAAGTATCCCTAGTACAGGGAGTTTTTAAATGAGATTATTTTTATTAGATTTGGCCTGTACTACGTTAGGGATTACGCGTTAAACTAGGATGACTCTAAGAAAGGTTTAGGGAGTATAAGGGTGGATAACCTACACGGGGAAACGTTGTGATTTAGGTATAATACCTTAGAACCCTAAGGAATAGCCGACTGAGTGCATGTGAGTTCGAATAGACTGTATGAGGATGAGAATTGGCATATGTGCACATGCTAAGGGACGCCCTAGATGTTGATTCTCACCCGGTCCTTGAGTGAGTGATTGGTGTTACGGATCACACTCACAATATAGGCTTGATTCGGGTGATTGGTGTTACGAATCACACTCACAATATAGGCTTGATTCAGGTGATTGGTGTTACGGATCACACCCAACGATAAGAGAGGTATTCTCTCTAGATGACGTGCAATTAGATGATGATTTGGACTTGGTTACAGCGGGTTTGTGACCAATGTGGACGTAGATACACTGGGCATGGGATTTTACTTGATTTTGATGATTGATTGTCAAAGAAATGGACTTTTATGATTTTGAACTATTTGCAGCAGATTTCCATGTAATTAAATGATTTTTAACTGTAAGGTACTCCACTGTTTTCGAACTGATTTCAGGAAGATGATTTCGGTGTTCGCACTGCTGGGTATTCAACTAGTTTTCGAATGATATTTGAATTGTAAATTATTCTACTGGGATTTTATATCTCATTAGGTTGTTTACTCAGATGAACAGGGACAGGAACCCAGAAGATAGCAGTTGAGGCCTTGGTGCTAAGCAGGAGAATGACTTAGCTTAGGCTTGAATCGTTTGTATATATACTTTGATGACATTGCTGTTTATTGGGTTCTGTCTTTTATGTTTTATGTACTGAATGGATTAACTGTACATGTATAAATCTGGTATTTTACGTTGACTGTAGTGATGGAATTGACGTTGCTGTATATGGATTTCTGTTATTATGTTTATTGTTGTTGTTGGACTGGCTGTATGATTGTAAATAGGTGATTCTTGTAATTGGGTATGTTCGAAATACAGAGGAAACTCTGCTGGATTTTCGGTAAGGTTTACTGCTGTAAACTTATGGATTTAAGCCGGAATGTATATGAATGTATGATATGATGTATCTATATGAGTGTTAGATTTCATTCCAGAGTAACTTGTGTTGTATACATGTATAATTAGTCAGCTACTTGTAAATTAGGGTTGAACGGAATTTGAATGGACAACGGAAAGTCTATTTGGGTTACGCTCAACCAATAGCGATCCCCTGATGTTCCCATATAGGGAATAATCATTTAGAATAACCCATATGCTTCTGTTAATCAGATAAGCATCGTATATGCCGTATTAGGGGGTCGTTACACTTAGCAACACTGAAGAGAGGGAGACAGGAATCTAGATTCTTTACAAGGAAGAATCCACCTGGATTCGACAGGGGCTGTGATTGTAAATTTCCTAGAAACCAGACAGGGAAGAGGCCTATGAATATCTTAATTCCTCAGAATAGTTGTTCTAAGTTTGGAAGAAATCATGGAGATAGGTCGTGTCTAATGGGATAGAATGTGTGCTATAAATGTGGGAAGCTAGGGTATATCTCAAAACTTGTCCTACCCTAAAGAAACCAAAAGAGACCACAAGACTTACTACTAAGGGAAGGGTGTATACCTTAAAGGGTAAGGAAGTGGCCCAGTTTGCGGATCTGATGAAAGGTACATGTTTTATTAACGATATTCCTTTCATTGTATTGTATGATTCTAGTGTCACCTATTCATTTGTTTCATTAAACTGTGTTCAGAAATTGCAATTGCCAATAACCAGTCTACCCTATGAACTTTCCATAACCGTACCTACTGATGAGCATGTGTCCACTTCATCAATTTGTTTAAATTGTTCTATTGTGATTGAAAATATAACTTTCATGGTAGACCTCATTTGTTTACCTATGGTTGAACTAGATGTAATCCTTGGTATAGACTGGCTCTCTTCTATAATGTTGTTTTGGACTTTTCAGCTAAATCTATGAATTTCATAGATACTAAACCAATAAATATAGGGATTGAGAGGAAAAATCAAAGAATGAGTTTCTTGTGTTCTTTAGAAGTGGAAAGTCAACAAAAGCTAGAAAATATTCTTGTAGTTAATGAATTTCTGGATGTATTCCCAAAAGAGACTACAAGTCTCCCACAAGAGAGAGAAATAGAGTTTTTCTTAGAATTAATCCTTGGGGCAAGACCAATTTCCATAGCACTCTAGAGGATGTCTCCAATTGAATTAAATGAATTAAAGGTGTAAATAGAGGACCTCTTAGCAAAAAATTTTATCAGACCTAGTGTATTATTGTGGGGAGCACCTGTATTATTTGTCAATATGGATGGAAGCATGAGGATGTGAATAGATTATAGACAACTGAATAAGGTGACTGTGAAGAGTATCCTCTCCCTAAAATCAATGACCTATTAGACTAATTGAAAGGAGCCACTATCTTTTCAAAAATTGACTTAAGATCAAGGTATCATCAAATTAGAGTTAGAAATGAGGACATACCTAAGACTGCCTTTCGAACTAGGTATAAACACTATGAATTTCTTGTGATGCTCTTTGGCCTAACAAATGCTCCAGCTATTTTTATGGATTACATGAACTGCATCTTTAGACCCTACCTCGATCAATTCGTAGTGGTGTTTATTAATGACATATTAGTGTATTCTAAAAATGAGCAAGAGTATGAATAACATATGAGGATAGTGTTACAAATACTCAAAGAAAAACAATTGTATGCCAAATTAGAAAAATGTGCTTTTTGGTTAGAAGAAGTAAATTTCATAGGACATGTGATTTCTAAGGAAGGAGTATTAGTTGATCCTAGCAAAATAGAAGCAGTAGTGAACTGGGAAATACCCACTACTGTAACTGAAGTTAGGAGTTTCTTAAGATTAGCAAGGTATTATAGGCAATTTATCCAAGTTTTTTCACAAATAGCAATGCCTATAACCAAGCTAACCCAGGAGAATGTACCATTTATATGGGATTCAAAGTGTGAACAAAGTTTTCAAACTCTAAAGGATAAACTAACCACAACGCCTATTCTGATTCTTCCAAACCCAATTGAAACCTTTGAATTATATTTTTACGTATCAAAGAAAGGTTTAGGGTGTGTTCTGATGCAGAAAGGAAAAGTAGCAGCTTATACTTCTAGACAGTTGAGACCACATGAAAGAAATTATCCTACTCATGATCTAAAATTAGTAGCCATTGTATTTGCTTTAAATATCTGGAGACATTATCTTTATGGATATCAATTTGAAGTATTTAGTGATCATAAGAGTCTTAAGTATCTGTTTAATAAGAAGGAATTGAATATGAGATAGAGTAGATGGATGGAGTTTATAAAAGATTATGATTTTGAACTCAAGTACCATCCAAGTAAAGAAAATATTGTGGCAGATGCTTTAAGTAGAAAATCTCTTCATGTAGCTCAAATGATGGTGTGTGAAATAGAAATAATAGAAAAATTTAGGAACATGAGATTGTCTACTCTGGTGTTACCTAACAGAATCTATCTGATTGAGAATTAAGAATACACTTAGAGCCCAAATTCTGGAAGCTCAGAAAGATGATGAATTTCTTAAGCCCCTAAAGGATTCTAAGGAATTCAAAAGAGAAAGTGACAGAGTGGTAACATTTCAGAATAGAATATATCTTCCTAAGATTGGAGAATTGAGGGAAGTAATTTTAGAAGAAACCCATCAAAGTAAGTATATTGTCCATCTTGGAGCCAGTAAGATGTATCAAGACCTTAAGAGAAGGTTTTGGTGGCTAGGTATGAAGAAGAATATAGCAGAATATGTAGCCAAATGTCTAGTGTGCCAACAAGTTAAAATTGAACACCCAAAGCCTGTAAGGTTATTACAACCTCTAGAAATTCCTGAGTGGAAATGGGATAAGATTTCAATGAACTTTGTAGTAGGATTACCTAGAACTCAGTCAGGAAAAGATTCTATTTGGGTAATTGTAGATAGATTAACCAAATCAGCACATTTCCTATGTAACGCCCTTATCTAATATTACAATTCCTCCGATGTAAATAGATAAGTTCGGTACATTATTCTTATCCTTTCATTTATAATGTCTGAGCATTTATACCATTACGTTTTCTTAAAGTAGATTAGGTTCAGGTCCTTTTGCTCAGATCAAATCTCATACGCATAGTGAAAATAAAATACCATACATCACAGCGGAATTTAAAATTTCCTATTACATACAATAAGTGTCCAATAAATTTCTATTACATCATTTGAAAACTTACACCTGGATATATAAAGTACCCATCCATAAGGAGTCAGGAGACAACAATCTTGTCACTCAAACTCCTTTTAAACAATAGGGATGAATAGGTCCTTCACATATCCTTTTCCCAATAATTTCCCATTCCTCTTTTCCTTATGTACAGCTAAAATAATAGTGCAAATTCTAATATATATATAAAATCAAGACCCCAAAGGGTCCAGGACTACAAAAATATTTCTATCAAAAGTATGCCTTCTAATGCTATCTCTATCCTTCCCCGAGATTGCTAAACAACTGGATCTGATACATATTATCATATAAATGAGAAAATGAGTTTCCCAGTAGCTTAGCAATTCATTCTTTTAAAATCTACTAATATGTATCAGGGTGCAAGCACCAAAACATTTTCATCTACATTCTCAGTATTTAAAACATAGTCTCATTCACATATACCAATTGACAAGCAGTGCATGATTAATTGAAATGTTAATGTGATACAAGTAGATATTCTCTTTTGAGTAAAACATCTTTTTATGGGATCATAGGTGTAAAAACAAAATTGAAACAACAAGGATCAATTATGCATTTCATTCTTAAAACTTACCTTTATAAATTGATTGTGCACACTTGGGCACCTCTTTATAAAATTAATTGTGCACACTTAGGCACTTTGTGGATACTTGGCCACCTTTATCAAATTAATGGTGCAAACTTGGGCACTTTGTGGAAACTTAGCCACCTTTATAAAATTTATTGTGCACACTTGGGCACTTTGTGGACACTTGGCCACCTTTATAAAATTAATGGTGCACAAGCCACCTTTACAAAATTTATTGTGCACACTTGGGTACCTTGTGGACACTTGGCCACCTTTACAAAATAATTGTACACAATTGGGCACTATATGAACACTTGGCCGCCTTTATAAAATAATTGCATGCTTGGGAACCTTGTGGACACTTGACCACCTTTATAAAATAATTGTGCACGCTTGGGCACCTTGTGGACACTTGGCCACCTTTATAAAATAATTATGATCATGATTCATTTACTGCTCGCATACTAATTTGGTTATCATATATAACATAAAGATTACATTCAGCCATTATGGGTAAAGAATGAAGTCTAATGGTTTACATGTCACATTGCCACATTTCCATATCCTTGCCATAATTAAAACACCTCCTTAAAAGAGTTCTAGGTGACTTGGACTTCTTGGGCCTCCATTAACTGCTTGGCCCCTTTCCACCAGTGCTCAGCCTCCCTAACTAACATGTAAGTGGAGAACTGTACCTTTTGGGCATCCGTATTTCCTAGTACTCCAAATATCTTCTCCATTTGAGTCAACCATTCTTTAGCAAGATTTGGGTTAACCCCTAAAGGTCAGAGGTTTGGCTTTTTGAAACTCAGACCATTCCTTGTAAGTCAGATCCCTCAATAGTTCTCCCTCAAGGATAGGGTTTCTGTTCACATTCCTATCCTCCTGCATTTGCCTTAGCACTTTAGCAGTGGTAGCAGCCTATTGTGTGGCAGCAGCGGCCTGTTACCATTCCCATCAAGGTCTGCATTACCCTAGCCAAATTTGCTTCTCCATCCTTGTCCCTTGTATTGTTTCTCTTGGGAGGCACCATACTTTACTCTACAAAATAGATATTACTAAGGTGATCAGTCTCAATAACAAACATTTATAAGAGAATATATGGCTCAATAGGAAATACTATACATTCCAACCTAACACTCCATTCCTCAAGTCAAAACATAGTACAAATAGTCAACTACCTAGCCTCAGCTAACTAACCTGTAATAATCTCTATCTTGAGGAATCTACCCATACTACGTAGTTAGCATTTACCGCTACCGAGTTAGTTATGTGCTAACCGTGGTAGCCATGCTCTGATACCAACAAATGTAATGCCCTCTATCCTACGATTCCTTTAGTTATTTTAGAAACTACAATATAAAAATAATTATCAGAGTGTTGGTGTTACTATCACTTCTACTCGAGTAAATTTTAAACTTTTTACCAAGTGAATTAATTGACTGTCATTTGGGTTAGTCTCTACTCTTGGGTTCTCTCAATATCATAGTGGAATAAATACATATAGTATATACCTGGATTAACTGTACATAGACATGCATTCTTAACTAAATATAATCAATTAACTATTGGGTTGGAGGCAACTACCTATCACTCATAACCCCATTAAATAGTCTAATCATCAATCCAGCCTAATTCATATACAGATAAGTTAGAATAGGCTATACAAAATAATCCTACACTAGCCTTTCTCAATTTATCATAAAGGCTAGCTCAATCCTAACATGTACTTATACTATCCAAAATAAACAGTTTGTGTGCCCAGATTAGACACTTCTGTAAACCTTACCTTCTTTCTCCAGCCTAAGGGGACCTACACATCTGGTACATGTCAACACTATTATAAGAAATGAATCTCAGTAGCAATACAACCAGTTACAAAATCTGTTAACCTGTACCACCGTGCTCAAACGGAAAACCTCTACATTCTTTCACAAAACATATAACATACTATGGGTATGCAATGAGTGTAGCATTTAATTATGTTATATATTCATATGTATTCATGTGCATTTAGAACATATTAACTTTAAAACATGGGAAGTATATTCATCCTCATTCTCATTATAAAACATTTCTTATAAAACATATGTGGGATAGTAAACATAACATCATTTCATTTTCATAACATACGAGCAGTACATAAAACACCCTGAGAGTAATCGGGAGAGTCGCCCAACAATTGTAACAATCGAAAGAGTTTTTAAAGAATAAAATTGAACTTTTAACCCTAATTCCTTTTAAACAGAGGCTGGCACGTATTTTGAGGATGAGAATTTGCAACAGAAGGTCGTTCGAAGTCAGAAACACAAGCGAATGGACGAAAACGCAATCCAGCGATCAAAAACTGACAAACGATGTTTCGTGCGTCAATTTCACTAACGGAGGCTCAACCTTTGCATGGAAACTCGTGCCGACATCTGGAAGGAAGCCAATGCCCTAAAGTATCCTCGGGTGGTCCAGGAAAAGTCAGAATCACCCCCGAAGGCTTTAAATTTCTTGGATTCCCTCTATTTCTCTCAAATCTCTCTCTCTCCTCACCACACTTTCTCTCTCCTCTCTCTCCTCCTTCCTCCACCGTACGCCGCCACTACAGCCACCGTGGGCCGCCACCTGGCACACCAATCTACAGCCCTCACCACCGACAACCTCCACCAACCACCCACGGTCACCAACGGCCGCTAGTGCCGCCGAAAAATGCCACTTTTCTCCTCCACCGCCCAAAAACTTTGCCACCTCTGATTGCCGCTATCTGTCACCATTGGCCGTCACCACCCCTACCACCGTGTAGCCTGAGCTGCCAGCTTCCTCCAGTAGCTAGCCGACGTCAAACGGAGGTCAGATGCACCTGGATCGAGGCAATCTCCGTTCGCTGTGCGTGAATCTTCGTGGCCAGAAAACACCATCCAAACGGCCATGAACCACCACGCCACCACCATATTCGGACTCCTAGACTTTTGGGGTTCACTGTGGTGTAATTTTCAAGGAAAACCATAACCCTCTGTTGTGCACCACCGTACGCTTGGGTGCCTTTGCCATGCCATTATCTTTGAAGTCTCTAGACGTGCATCAGGAGAAATTGAGACCACCCCGAGATAGAATTCCATCATCTGATCACATTGGTAAGGTCCGATTTCCCAAAAACTGATGATATCTAATTGAAATAGATGCCGAACGTAATTAGGCAATAAATTGACCTAGGTATTAGGGCAACCTAACTTAGAATTGTTAAACGGATGACGTGAAAAGTCTGAATATTCAATTTAATGTCCAGGAAGTTAATTGGGCTTAAAAACTGAGACTACGTGAAGTTATGAATTGAATTGGAGTGACAGGAGACTAGGTAGGACAATTTTTGAAGCTCACACAAGGAGGTAGGCCATTTGAGGAGTATTTGAAGCAGTTTGAAGAATTATCACGATACTCCACCTACCTGCGAATGCATTATGACGAGGCCTTGAAAGCAAAGCAATTAGAAGAAGGCCTAGACTTACCCATGAAGACTTAGTTAGCTACCTGGAGATTCGAGACTTCGCCACGCTGGTAAACAACTACCGGATTCTGAGCAAGAATCTAGAACAGAGACAAGCTCAGAATATGACACAGAGAACAAGGAACTGGCCCAGACAAGCACCCAGAAATCTTAACGTGAGAAGCGGTATGTTTAAACCATAACCAGGGGCTTCTAGTAGCAGTGGAAGGTGACCTGATAATACTCCTTGTCTGAAGTGTGGCACTAGATATCCGAATCAGCCCTGCTGGCATCAGACTCCACTTCAGTGTTACAGGTGTGGAGGTACAGGACATATGGCTAGATACTGCCCTTCCACCAGGAACCAGCCGACATCCAGTAGCCGAAGACCACAGGCTTTAGGGAGATTTTTTACTTTGAATGCTGCCAATGTCGACAGGTCTTCGGGCTTGATGCAGGGTAGAGGTAAAATCTATAATTTTTCTTTAATAGTATTGTTTCATTCGGGTGTTATGCACTCCTTTATTGCTAATGCATGCGTAGAAAGAATAAGACTACTTGTTCAAACCCTGCCCTGTGACCTATACATATCCACACCCTTGGGAGAAGCCACTATGTCCCCATGAATATGCCTGAATTGCCCCTTAACCATTGAAAATACTTTATTCCTTGTGGACCTAATGTGTATTCCATTAACTGGGATCGATATTATTTTTGGGAATAGATTGGTTGACTAGGAATCGGGTCTTTTTGAATTGTTCCGAAAGGGCAATTACTTATTTGGATAATGTGCCTGTGCAAGGGAGTGAAAGGGCTTGTGAGATAGGTGATATATCCCTCAATCTCTCTGAGGTAGAGTTGCAGGATAGACTAAGTCAAATCCCAATCATTAGTGACTTTCCAGAGGTATTTCCTTTGGAAATAAGTAAACTACCACCACCTAGGGAGATAGAATTCACCATTGACCTGATTCCGAGAACGAGACTAATAGCCATGACCCCATATCGTATGGCCCCCGTAGAATTAAGAGAATTAAAGGTCCAAATCGAAGATATCTTAGAGAAGGGGTTCATTAGGCCAAGTTAATCGCCATGGGGAGCTCCAGTCTTATTCGTAAAGAAGAAAGACGGGAGTTTAAGACTATGTATTGATTATCGACAATTGAATAAGGAGACCATCAAGAACAAATACCCATTGCCATGTATTGATGATTTCTTTGATCAGTTGCAAGGCGCGACTGTATTTTCTAAGATAGATTTAAGGTCAGGATACCACCAGATTAGGGTTAGAGAAGAGGATATCCCTAAGATAGCGTTTAGGAAAAGATACGACCACTACGAGTTTCTAGTGATGCCGTTTGGATTGACGAATGCACCAACTGTCTTTATGGATTACATGAATAGGATTTTTAGACCCTATTTAGATTAATTTGTTGTGGTATTCATCGATGATATCTTAGTCTATTCCAAGACTCACGAAGAGCATGCCCAGCATCTTAGCACGGTGCTACAGATACTGGAAGAGAAGTAATTGTATGCAAAGATAGAGAAATGTAAGTTTTGGTTAGAAGAAGTGAAATTCTTAGGACACGTTGTTAATGGGGAAGGGATAGCGGTCGACCCAAAGAAAAATGAAGCTGTATTAGATTGGGATCGACCTAGAACGGTCACCAAGATTAGGAGTTTCCTAGGTTTGGCTGGCTATTATCGAAAATTCATTCAAGGATTTTCTCAAATAGCTGTGCCATTAACTCGGTTGACTCGAAAAGGGTTAGATTTTGACTGGAGCGAACAGTGTGAGACTATTTTTCAAATTCTAAAAGAGAATTTGACCACCACTCCTATACTAATTATTCCGAAACCCCTAGAACCCTTTACTATATACACAGATGCATCCTTGAGAGGCCTAGGTTGCGTATTGATGCAGGATGGGAAAGTTGTGGCTTATACATCGCGACAATTGTAACCTGCAGAGGAGAACTATCTGACCCATAACTTAGAATTAGTTGTCGTTGTGTTTGCCCTAAAGATTTGGAGACATTACCTGTATGGCGCTGTATTTGAGGTATATAGTGATCATAAGAGCCTTAGGTATTTGTTTGATCAAAAGGAATTGAACATGAGGCAACGTAGGTGGGTAGAATACCTAAAAGACTTTAATTTTGAATTGAAATATCATGCAGGGAAAGCGAATGTTGTAGCCTATGCATTGAGCCGAAAGTCACTACAATTAGTTAGTTTAATGATTGGAGAGATGGGTTACTTGAGGATTTTGGGAATCTTAGCCTCAACGTAATCTCGTTCCCACAAAGATTAGTGATGAGTGACTTTTTGATAACCTGCGAATTGAGAGAATTAATTAGACAAGCCCAACTTGAGGATGAATCTTTGGAAGTATCACCTTGAGACCCGACTGATTTTGGACTAGCACCTGATGGGGTTTTAATGTTTAGGAAGAGGGTAGTGATCCTGAACCATTAGTAACTAAAGGAAAAAGTGTTAGCAGAAGCCCATAGAAGCCATTACACTATTCACCTTGGTATTTCGAAGATGTATTAGGACTTAAAGAGGAACTTTTGGTGGCCCGGTATGCGGAAGGATATAACGAACTATGTGAATGCCTGTCTGACTTGTCAATAGGTTAAGATAAAACACCAGAAACCCGCAGGACTACTCAAACCATTGGAGATACCAAAGAGGAAATGGGATCAAATCACTATAGATTTTGTGGTAGGATTACCTAGAACACCAGCAGGATTTGATGCCATTTGGGTGATAGTGGATAGGTTGACCAAATCTGCTCACTTTTTACCTATTAAGGTGCGTTACTCCATGGAGAAATTAGCCGAATAATACCTTAGGGAAATCGTGAGACTACATGGAATACCGTCAGGTATAGTATTTGATGGAGACCCTAGGTTTATTGCGAGATTCTGGCAATCCCTACAGCAAGCCTTAGGAACCCAACTTAAATTTAGCACAGCCTACCATCCTCAGACTGAAGGGCACTCTGAGGACTATTCAAACCCTAGAAGACATGTTAAGGGCTTGTATGCTTGAGCAGAAAGGAAGTTGGGATAAAAACCTGTCGTTGATAGAGTTTTCATACAACAACAGTTATCACTCTACCATCGGTATGGCACTGTATAAGGCTTTGTATGGGAGGAGTTGTAAGTCACCTTTAAGTTGGGTAGAGATGGGGGAAAGTGCACTGTTGGGACCGAAAATGGTACAAGAAACCACTGATCAAATTAAAATGATCAGGGAAAAGATGAGAGTGGCACAACAGAGACAAGAATCCTATGCCAACAAGAGAAGAAGGCCTTTGGAATTTAATAAGGGAGATCACGTATTTCTGAGAGTGTCCCCCACCACGGGTATCGGTAGATAGGTAAGGACCAAGAAATTAAGCCCTAGATTCCTAGGACCATTCCAAATTTTACAAAGAGTCGGTCCCGTTGCCTACTAAATTGCTTTACCTCCCTATTTGTCCAACCTACATAATGTTTTTCATGTCTCCCAACTTTTTAAATATGTCCCAGATCCTACGCATGTATTAGGGAATCAACTGATAATATTAAAGGAAAATTTAACTTATGAATCTACTCCTGTTCAAATCCTTGACTATAAGACTAAGCAACTTCGAAGTAAAATAATCCCTTTAGTTAAGGTACTTTGGCAGGATGTAGCATCGCAGGAGATGACATGGGAGAAAGAAGAAGAGATGAGGCAAAGATACCCAGAACTGTTTACAGGTATGAATTTTGGGGACAAAATTTCTTTTAAGGGGGGAGAATGTAACAACCGAAAGAGTTTTTAAAGAATAAATTTGAAATTTTAACCCTAATTCCTTTTAAACAAAGGCTGGCACGTATTTCAAGGATGAGAATTTGCAACAAAAGGTCGTTCGAAGTCAGAAACACAAGCGAATGGAAGGAAACGCAATCTGGCGATCAAAAATTGACAGACGATGTTTCGTGCATCAATTTCACTAACGGAGGCCAAAAGCTTCGCATAAAAACTCGTGCCAACATCTGGAAGGAAGCCAACGCCCTAAAGTATCCCCGGGTGGTCCGGGAAAAGTCAGAATCGCCACAGAAGGCTTTAAATTTCCTGGATTCCTTCTATTTCTCTCAAATCTCTCTCTCTCCTCACCACACTTTCTCTCTTCTCTCTCTCCTCCTTCCTCCACCGTGCGCCGCCACTACAGCCACCATGGGCCGCCACCTGGCACACCAATCGATAGCCCTCGCCACCCACAACCTCCTGCAACCACCCACGGCCACCAACGGCCGCCAGCGCTGCCGAAAAATGCCACTTTTCTCCTTTACCGCGTGAAAACTTCGCCAGCTCAGATCGTCGCCATTCGTCACCGTTGGCCATCACTGCTCCCACCATCGTGTAGCCTGAGATGCAAGTTTCCTCCAGCAACTCGTCGACATTGAACGGAGGTCAAATGCACTCGGATCGAGGCAATCTCCGTCTGCCGTGCATGAATCTTTGTGGCCAAAAAACACCATCCAAAAAGCCGTGAACCACCGTGCCACCACCATATTCGGACTCCTGGACTTGCAGGCTTCACCGTCGTGTAATTTTTGAGGCAAACCACACCCCTCCACCGTATGCCACTATACGTCGCCGTGCGCCGCCGTGCCGAAGTCTCTGGACGCGCATCGGGAGAAACTAAGACCACCCCGAGACATATTTCCATCATCCGATCATATTGGTAAGGTATGATTTCCCAAAAACTAATGATATCTGATTAAAATAGCTACCGAACGTAAGTAGGCAATAAATTAACCTAGGTATTAGGGCAACCGGACTTAGAATTGTTAAACGGATGACGTGACAAGTCTGAATATTCAATTTAATGTTCAGGAAGTTAATTGGGCTCAAAAATTGAGACTACGTGAAGTTCTGAATCGAATTGGAGTGACAAGAGACTAGGTAGGATAATTTACACTTCCCAAACCCTAGATTTGACTTAGTGGATACCTGAACGATTCAGATGATTTGCATGAATTTACGTGCTGCTTTCGATGGAATAAATTGCATGCCTATATGCTGAAATCTGTAATTGCATGTTAGACGCTTTGTTTATCAAGTTTAGATGCCCTTAGGACGGATTTACTTAGGGTTGGGTACTTGATAGCCGGTATGGGACGGCCGTTAAGTATCCCGAGTACAGGGAGCTTTTAATTGACATTGTTTTTACTGCGTTAGGGATCACGCGATAAATCAGGATGACCCTAAGAAAGGTTTAAAGAGTATAAGGGGGGATAACCTATATGGGGAAACGTTGTGATTTAGGCGTAATACCCTAGAACCCTAAGGAATAGTCGACCATGAGCATGTGAGTTCAAATAGACTGTATGAGGATGAGAATTAGCGTATTTGCACATGCTAGGGGACGCCCTAGATGTTGATTCTCACCTGGTCCTTGAGTGAGTGATTTGTGTTATGGATCACACTCACAATATAGGCTTGATTCGGGTGATTGGTGTTACAGATCACACCCAACGATAAGAGAGGTATTCTTTCTAGATGACGTGCAATTAGATGATGATTTAGACTTGGTTACAGCAGATTTGTAGCCAACGTGGATTTAGATACTCTGGGCATGGGATTTTATTTGATTTCGAATATCGATTTTAAAAAGAAATGGATTTTTATGATTTTGATTATTTGCCGCAATATCCATATGATAAAACGATTTTAAAGATAAGGTATTTCACTGTTTTTGAACTGATTTCGAGAAGATGATTTTGGTGTTCGCATCGCTGAGTATTCAGCCAGATTTTGAATTGTATTTGAACTGTAAATTATTCTACTGGGATTTTATATCTCACCAGGTTGTTTACTCAGATGAACAGGGACAGGGACAGGCATAAGAACCTAGACGATAGCTGATGATGCCTTGGTGATAAACAGGAGAATGGCTTAGTTTTGGCTTGAACTGTCTTGTATATATTTCGATGACATTGCTGTATATTAGTTTCTGTCATTTATGTTTTCTTTAGTGATTGGATTGACTGTATATGTATAAATCAGGTGACTATTGTATATGGGATACGTTCGAAATACAAAGGAAACTCTATCAGATTTTCGGTAGGATTTTTGCTGTAAACTTGTGAATTTAAGTTGGAATGTATATGAATGCCTTATGTAATGTGTATGTGAGTTTTGGATGTTGCATTTAATGATTGTATGCCTTATGTATGGACTTTAGTTTCATTTCAGAGTAATTTATGATGTATGTATGTATAATTAGTTAGCTGCGTGTGAACTAGGGTTGAACGGAATCCGAATGGACAACGGGAAGTCTATTTGGGTTACGCTCAACCAGTAACGATCCCCTGACATTCCCACATTGGGAATAACTATGTAAATCAACCCATATGCTTCCGCTAATCAAATAAGCATTGCGTATGTTGTATTAGGGGGTTGTTACAGCAACAACTCCATGCACCATTGTCTATATGAATGACCGCATGTCTATTTAGCCATGCCTTAACCTTTTGTACATTCTGAGGCATCCCCCAGTGGATCCAAGTACCTTAATGGTCCCTGCCCCTTTTTGACAGATCATCCTTGACCAGCGGGATTCATCCCTTTCATCCCAAATGGGGCTGGTATACTCTCATGGGATCACCATCAACTCTACCCGGATCATTTGCTCTTCACTTTTAGGTGGATCATAATACTATGGAATCACCATCCCTTTTCGATAGATCACACTTTTGGTACACTATTCTCTACATATACTATAGGGTGACTCAGCCCATGGTCATGGTTATGCTTAACTTTAAGTGCGTGTTTCTCATATGGCCTTTGGGAGATGACACTAACTTAAAGTTCGCAACCATCACGGTGTTTTTGAAATCATCTAAGTTCAAGTCGATGTTTAACCATCCAAATTTATGGCACAACCGTGGAATGCCTGTAACAGTTCTGGCACCCACTTATAGATATTTTCCTCTTTGGGGCTGGTAACGGTTGACCTGCCCTCTTCCCCTCAATGTTTTGTTCCTTCCCCTGGTATACACTAGATCATTCCAAGGGGGAAAACATGTCTACAAGGGAAAGGTATCCACACCCTATAAGGCATGGTTTGTTCTCCTTTCTAACCGATGTGGGACTTTATAATGCCCAACGGTTGTCCCATACCGACAATCAGTCACTCGATCATAAGCCTATCTACCCTAAGGCATACACTGAGAATACTTTCCTCTGTCCCTCTTTGTGTTTTCTGCTCTCTTTTTCTTTCACTATACCAAGGGTATCATCACCCAAAACTCCTAGTTTTCTTGCCTACCTATGTTGTGAGCCCTTAATTAAGTTAGTATGAAGAATTACTAAGCTCAATTGCCATTAAAAACCTTATTTCGCAAGTTAAAGGGCTGCCAGTTAACTGTTGGAAGGTTAGCAGTCAGCTGGTGGCTCTCTGTAACCCTTTGGTGCCAATCAGTAAGCGTGCCGGTAGCTGGCTGGTGGCTTTCTGGAATACGTTTTGGGTAAAATTATGAGCACAATAGTCAACTACTAAGATTGCCAATCAACTGCTCAGTGCAAACCTGGGCCCGATAGTCAACTGCTAGGAACCTAGCCAGTCGACTGCTAAGCCTCTGTCTGCACTTTTGGGTTTCCAAGAACACGAAAGTCAACTGCGAGGATGGCCAGTCGACTGCTTAGTGCAAACCTGAGCCCGATAGTCGACTGCTAGGTGTCTGGCAGTTGGCTGCTAAGCCTCCGTCTACACTTCTGGGTTTTCCAGGAACACGACAGTCGACTGCCCCTACTTAGCAGTCGGCTACTATGCTTCACTGCAGTTTAAAAAACATGATTTTTTAGAATACCCAGTCCATGATGCATTCTATTTTCAATTCTAGACATATGAGCTTAATTCCCATACAAGAAACTTTACTTTTCCTTAAAAATTTCTCATCCATTAGCTCAAACATGGTATAATCAAGGAAACTAGTCTATATTCCTAGATGAAAACAACACAACCCTTCCAATCCATTACAAGCACATATATGAGCATACATTCAGCAACAGAACATCCCATAAAAGTATAACAGCGTACAGAATGTAGGTTTAACCCCAATCTCAGTTCAAACATGTAAAAATCCATATTTTCCAACAATAGTAACATTTTAGAAAAAGATAGGGTTTAGGATGGATTGCTACCTTGATTCTTGTGAAATGTGTGTGTTTGATGTGTTAGGAATGATCCCCCCTTGCTGCAGAACTAATTTATAGCTTCAATCAGCCTTTTCCTTCAGCAAAATCTCCCTCCTTTACCCTAACTCGCCCCTTTCTCTCTCTACTCGCCCCTTCTATTTCTCTCTCTAAAATCTGAAGGTTTGGAAGTGTGTGGGAGTTTTGGCTGCAGCTAGGGTTTAAGGGGAAGTTTGAGAAATTGCTCTTTGGTCCTTATTTTACTTTACACATTTTGTCTCAACAAAATTTCCCTTTTCACTTAGGTCATTGGCCTGACTCTCTACTAAGGAATTGTAATTCTTTTACGTTGGTCCCTATACTAATGCAACTATATGCACTAATGCAACATACACAAGCATTAAAAATCAAATTAACAATTATCAAACATCTCTTTAATAATAATTGGAGCGGATGTTACACAAAATCGAATTGTAATCTCTCCTACATAATTTTCAGCAAGCATTTTTCATACAATGTAAAGGCTCTTTTTCGGTTTTGGTAGGCCCAAAAGAGCTATGTCATAATTTTAAACTAATTGCTAGTTAACAACCTCCATGTTAGTGTCTATAACTTAAAGCATATACTAATCATTCAAGAAGATAAAATTTCAGCACTTTCTTATGTTCGAAGTTCCCATGACACATGCTAAATTCTACTAACAATAGTTCTCTTATGATAATAACAACATCCATTTTAGCACATTAACAACCACATCTGTTTATCATGCAAGCTTAGTCAAGAGACATTAACTTTTGCAAGAATGTAGGGAAGAAAATAATGTTCCATGAAAGCTTGTAAAAATATGGCGAATATATACTAAACCATAGAACAAAATTTTAAGAATTGCTAACCTACCTCAAAGATGAAACCAAAGGGAAGTGTCTTAGCTCTTCCTTTGAATTTTTCCTTTGCTTCTTTGTTCCTTTCTTGTTTTCGGTCAACTTAACTCTCCTTCCTCACAAATTTTTGTGTGCTCTCAAAAACTCACGCTGCCCTTTCTCCTTTTTGGATACACGTCCATGTGTGTGTGTATTTTCTAAGGTATGAAGTGCTTCCTTGCCGTGTGTGTATTCATGTATGTCACAATGCAAATCTCAATTCATCTTTTCTCTTTGGTTAAGGTGGCATGTTCCCTTTTTTCCATCCTTGATTATTGTTGTTTAATTGTCACAAGTGTACTTGTAAGTACAATTTGCATTTCCTTGCTATTTTAGGTTAGCCACTTGGACATGTTAAATGAAGGAAGGAAGAGGAAAGGCATGCCATTTCTTACTTGCATGCAAGATTGTACAGCTTGGCAAGGCTCAAGCAATTCCCACATTTTATTCTTTATACATATATATGATTTTCTTCACGCAGTGGCACCAAGGAAAGAGGAAATGAATTCATGTAAACCTTCTTACGCATGTAATAAACGAAATTTTTAAAAGGCTAAACTTAATAAAATTTATCGTTATTCTTTAAAATTGATTTATAGCGTGATTTTCTAAGATTTTAGTTGAAATCGGAGAATTTTTTTGAGTTAGAAACCTAATCCAATGGAAGAAAATGCAGCCCGATGTTAAGAACTAGATAGATAGAGTTTCGGACTTCGTTTCCTCAAACGGAGGCCAAAACACTCGCATGGGAAAGTGTGTCCATGACTAGATCAATGACGGCATCTAGAAGTTTTCTCGGGTGATGTGGCAAAAGACAGAATCACCCCCAGAAGCTTTAAACTCCCTAAAGGTCACAATTTCCCTTATTTTCCCACCTCTACTCTCTCTTTTCACTCTATTCTCTCTCTCTTCTCTCTCCTCCTCTCACCACCATGTACGGCCACCACCGCTACCCTGGGCCACTGCTCGACTTACCAATCAACACGCCTCACCACCATGTACGGCCACCCACGGCTGCCACCCTTACCCGAAAAACTCCATTTTTATCCTCCATCGCGAAATCTTGGCGCCACCGTGATCTCCACCATCTAGCGTCATTAGCCGTCACCACCACTGCCATTGTGAAGGCTGATCTGCTAGCTTCCTCCCCTAGCTCATCGCTACCGAAAGGAGCTCTCATGCACTCGGATCGAGGCAAAAGGCGTTCACCATGCACTCGAATCGAGGCAAAAGGCGTTCACCAGAAAAGGCCATGCAAACAGATGAGAACTGCCATTCTAACCCCAAATTCAGACTCCTCATCTTAAGGGCTTCACTCTAGTGTAATTTTTAAGCTCAATCGCACCCCTCCACCATGCATCGCTGCCGGAGAAGTCAGAAAGACACCAGAAACAAATCCCCACTTGTCGGAACCACCGGTATGATTTAAATCACCTTAATTCAATGTATTTTTGACTGAATTGGATGCTGAATATGTATAGAAACTTATAGGCTTAAAAAATGTGTAATTGGACCTAGGAAAGTCAAATTGATCATGTAACGGACTAAAGTATTAATTAAATTACCTAGGAAATTAATTAGGCTCAGATTCCGAGGATACGAGAGGTCTCGAATTGATTAGGAGCAAACAAAAACCAGGTAGGGTAAATTACGCTTCTCGAATTTTAGACTGATTCTATGAATACCTGAATGATTTAGATTAATTGCATGGAAATACGTGTTGCCTTCAATGGATATACTTGCATGCCTGTGCACTGGTATTGTCTGTTGCATGTTAGACGATTTGGCTATCAGATTTAGATGCCATAGGAACGGATTGACTTAGGGTAGAGTACTTAACAGCCGGTATAGGACGGCCGTTAAGTATTCCAAGTACAGGGGATTTTATAAATGTTTTTTTTTAAACTAGATATAGCCTGTATTCGTTAGGGATTACATGGTAAACCAGGATGACCCTAAGAAAGGTTTAAGGAGTTTAAGGGGGGATAGCCTATATGGGGAAATGTTGTGATTTAGGCGTAATACCCTAGAACCCTGAAGACTAGCCGACCGTGTGCATATGATTCTGAATAAACTGTATAAGGATGAGAATTGGCGTATGTGCACATGCTAGGGGATGCCCTAGATGTTGATTCTCACCCGGCCCTTGAGTGAGTGATTGGTGTTATGGATCACACTCACAATATAGGCGATATTACGGGTGATTGGTGTTATGGATTACACCCAACGATAAGAGATGGATTTTATTTAGATGACATGCAATTAGATAGATTCTGATACGATCGCATAAGATTTGTGGCCAACTTGTATTTAGACACCGGGCATAGGATTTGATTTAAATTGATTTGATTTTTTATTACAGATTTTATTGAAAATAGATTTTTATATTCATTGAATAATTTCATCGATTTCTGTGCTATTTAATGACTTTAAAAGATAAGGTATTCCATTGACTTTCGAAATGATCAGGGAAGTTATTTTCGGTGCTTGCACCGCTGAGCATTCGACTAGTTTTTAAATAACTAGTTACTGTAATTTGCTCTACTAGGATTTAAATATCTCATGAAGTTGTTTGCTCAGATGAACAGGTACAAGGTCCTAAAAGATATCTAGGCAAAGATTTGATGTCAGACAGACGAGCAGCTTAGTCCTAGGCTTGAATCTGATTTTTATATATATTGTGTTGATGATTCTGTTGTCGGATTTATGTATTTACTGGTAGTTCTGTCTGTGATGGTTTTAACTGATTGAATTGGATTGTATTTGATGTAAATATTGGAATCAAATGACTATTTGTATTTGGATGACTTTCAAAATACAGGGAAAACTCTGTCAAATTTTTAGCAAGAAATTATAATTGGATTTCAAAAATTTTGATGGATTACGTGTGAATGTATACATAATAAAATTTCTTATGTTAAGGTGCTTAACCTTTTTACTTGCTTTTAAGTTCATCGAATAGGAACTAGATGTGGGTGGCATTAAATATACACATATATATGCACACAGCAATTGAGGGAAATAACTTCACAATTATATAATATAGAAATGTCATTTGGTGATGCTAAGACACAATAAAAATTGCTTTAGGTTAGTCATTAGCACGATTCCCTTACTTTGACTGAATTAATGGTGATAAGGTGGCTAGGTCGGTTAAAGGCTTTGATAGCAATAAAACTAGACAAATGCAAGCTTAGGAGGGAGAAATGCATTTGTTGAAACAAAAGATCAACTTGGCAAAAAAATAAAAGCTTTCATGAGGAGAGAAAGAGTTAGCTTGGCCGAGAGGGGAAGAAGCAAAAGAGTAAGGGAAAATTCAAAGAGAAAGCCAAGACAATTCCATTTTATTTCAAACTTGAGGTAGCTTAGCAATTCTCTTAATTTTGTTTCATGATTTAAGATAAACTCATTATGCTTTCAACTTTCATAGAACAATAACTCTTTCTCTACATTCTTTAAGACATGAATGTCACGTTGGCTAAGCTTATATAGTAATTTAGGTTTGTTTGTTAATGTGCTAAAGTAGATATTGTTAATTTCATGGAAGAAGCATGGTTGACAAAATTCAGTATGTATAGTGTTGAAGTTTAGTATTTTTCTATGGCTAATATATATTCTAAATTATAGGCACTAAAATGAAGATTGCTAGCTAGAAGTGGGTTCAAAATTATGATTTTGCTCTTGTTGTCTTGTCAAACCCGAGAGTGCCCTTTTGTAAAGTATGGAATTACTTGCTGAAAAATGGTATAAAGAAGATTACCATTCGATTTTGGCCAAGAAAAGGAGAGAAAATATGGTAAATTAATATAAAGTAAATAGTTTACCATTTGTCACATAATAAGAATTCACATTAAGGTTGAAATGTAAGAATAAGGAATGTGTGTAACCTTAAGTCTAGTATGTGAAATAAGCCAAGAAAGTAAGTAGAAAAAGTGCCAATAGTATGCTTACATAATTCTAGATGTGATAGAAAATACCAAAATAACTTTTATACATAGTATCATTAAGTTTAAATTATAAGAAGGATCTGAAAATGTGACAATGTGACGTAAAAAATTAGATTTCATTCCTTTCCCATGATGGCCGATTGTAATCTCTTATGTTATTTATGATAGCTAAATCACTATGCTACTTGTAAATGAATTATAAAGTGTCTTACCATAATTAAAGTCAAGAGCAATAGTAAAGTGAATTATGGTTGCTAAGAGTCTACAATGTGACCAAGTGTTCACAATTATTTTATAAAGAGGCCAAGAGTCCATAATGTGACCAAGTGTTCACAATTCTTACCAAAGTGGCCAAGTGTTCACGTTTCTTGCGGTGTGATCAAATGTGCTTCACACTCTCAAGCAAGGTAAGTTTTAAGAATAAGAATATATAAATGATAAGTGGCTATTTCAACGGTTATATGTATGCTTTTGATGAAAATATGATATATGAGAATGACCATTTTTATCACATTGACATACCAAATAATCATGCAATGCTTGCCAATACATATATGTGAACGAGACTATGGTTTAGATGATTAGAATGTAGATGAAAATGTTTTCTGTGCTTACACACTAATACATATTAATAGGTTCTAAACACGTGAAATTGTTAAGCTATTAGGAAACTTGTTTTCTCATTTATAAGCTAATATATATCAGATACAGAGGTATAGCATTGACATAGAGACTGAAGGGGACATGTATAACACCCTCAATTTCATAACCTTATTTAAAATATTATTTATATAAAAAAATCCTTTACTTAAGAAACTGGAGTGTTATATACACTTCTATCCTTTATATCTTACCTGAGTTCTTTAAATATTCATTTATAGTATACGTTTCATTAGGTTCGGATCCTTACTCAGGTATCGCATTCAATTATCAATATAGCGGAAGTCTAATAATCATACATCATAATCCGTAAAAATTCAGGATAAATTTAAACTTTTTCCTTTACATACATTTACATCCAGTTTAACTTGACAACGTTGTTACATATACTGCAAGATATATGTAGTTTTCGTGTTTTCATAGGGTAAGCAGGCAACAAACCTGCCACTCACACCCTTTTTGACTATTTTTCATAAACCTGATATGTATGCCTTATATTTCTATATACTTATATGTATTTCTAGCATAATATATATTATTCCATTTCTTGGGATGGATAGCTAATCCCTTCTGTCTTGTAGTACCATAATGGTCCTAGTCATCTGATACATACCATAAAATAATGAGAAAATAATTTCTCAGTAGCTATGCATTCCACATTTCATTTGTAAGCTATGGTATGTTCCACCGTATGGGTACGGAAAACAATTTACATTCCTTATTCTTAAATTCCATCATTTCTAGGAAATGCTATAGATAAACCATTCAGATGTATAGGATGAAGTTTATGAGGTATATCAGTTATAAAATAAAAACAGTATCAATTTCAGTCACAATCATAGTTCACCGCATACCGTTTAGTACCATAATCAGGAAAGTACATTCATTAAATTTCCATTCAGCCATAGATAATTTAGGAGAAACAACATTTACCATTCATGGAAAACTGTATTATTTATAAGGAAAATAAACATTTATATTTGGCTAAAAGCCGTATTTTCAATTCAGAGAGACACAAGAGTATCAGAAGTATAAATTACTCCACATATTACAGCGTGCATGAATGAGATAGCCGCTCTATCAAGTGTGTGACAATTCTGCCACTGGTGTAACAACCAAAAAAGTTTTAAAGGATAAAATTGAACTTTTAACCCAAATTCCTTTTAAACGGAGGCTGGCATGTATTTTAAGGATGAGGATTGGCAACAGAAGGTCTTTCGAAGTCAGAAACACAAGCGAATGGAAGGAAACGTAACCCGACGATCAAAAACTAACATACAACATTTCGTGCATCAATTTCATTGACGGAGGCCAAAACCTTTGCATGGAAACGCGTACTGATGTCTGGAAGGAAGCTGACACCCTAAAGTATCCCCGAGTGGTTCGGGAAAAGTCAGAATCGCCCCCGAAGGCTTTAAATTTCCCAAATTCCCTCTATTTCTCTCAAATCTCTCTCTCTCCTCACCATACTTTCTCTCTCCTCTCTCTCCTTCTTCCTCCACCGTGCACCGACACTACAGCCATCGTGGGCCACCACCTGGCACACCAATCGACAGCCCTCTCCACCCACAACCTCCAGCAACCACCCATGGCCACCAACAGCTGCCAGCGTCACCGAAAAATGCCACTTTTCTCCTCCACCGCGCAAAAAATTTGTCAGCTCAGATTGCCATCGTCCGCCACCATTAGCCGTCACCGCCTGCACCACCGTGTAGCCTGAGCTGCCAGCTTCCTCCAGCAACTCACCGATATCGAACGGAGGCCCAACGCGCCCAGATTGAGGATTTTTTTGTCCGCCATGCGTCGATTTTTGTGCCCAAAAAATGCCATCAAAATGGCCTTGAACCACCGCTCCACCACCATATTCAGACTCTTGGACTTGCGGGCTTCACCGTGGTATAATTTTCGAGGCAAATTGCACCCCTTCGTCATGCGCCACTGTACGCCGCAGTGCGTCACCGTGCCAGAGTTTCTAGAAGTACATCAGGAGAAACTGAGACTCGAGACAGAATTCCACCATTCGATCATATTGGTAAGGTCCGATTTCCCAAAATCTGATGATATCTGATTGAAATAGCTGCTGAACGTAATTAGGCAATAAAATGACCTAGGTATTAGGGTAACCGGACTTAGAATTGTTAAACAGATGACGTGACAATCCTGAATATTCAATTTAATGTCCAGGAAATTAATTGGGCTCAGAAGCCGAGACTACGTGAAGTTTTAAATCGATTTAGAGCGACAGGAGACCAGGTAGGATAATTTACGCTTCCTAAACCCTAGATTTAACCTAGTGGATACCTGAATGATTTGGATGATTTACATGGATTTGCGTGCTGCTTTCGATGGAATAAATTGCATGCCTGTGTGCTGAAAACCCTAATTGTATGTTAGACACTTTGTTTATCGAGTTTAGATGCCATTAGGACAGATTTACTTAGGGTTGGTACTTGATAGCTGATATGGGACGGCCGTTAAGTATCCCGAGTACAGGGAGCTTTTAATTGACATCGTTTTTACCTGATTTAGCCTGTACTGCATTAGGGATCACATGATAAATCAGGACGACCCTAAGAAAGGTTTAAGGAGTATATGGAGGGATAACCTAGACGGGGAAACGTTGTGATTTAGGCGTAATACCCTAGAACCCTGAGGAATAGCCGACCGTGTATATGTGAGTTCGAACAGACTGTATGAGGATGAGAATTGGCGTATGTGCACATGCTAGGGGGTGCCCTAGATGTTGATTCTCACCCGGTCCTTGAGTGAGTGATTGGTGTTATGGATCACACTCACATTATAGGCTTGATTCAGGTGATTGGTTTTACAGATCACACCCAACGATAAGAGAGGTATTCTCTCTAGATGACGTGCAATTAGATGACGATTTAGACTTGGTTACAGCGGATTTGTAGCCAACATGGATTTAGATACACCAGGCATGGGATTTTATTTGATTTCGAGTATTGAATTTTAAAAGAAATGGATTTTTATGATTTTGACTATTTGCCGCAATTTTCATGTGATAAAACGATTTTAAAGATAAGGTATTTCACTGTTTTCTAACTAATTTCGAGAAGATGATTTTGGTGTTCGCACTGATGAGTATTCAACCAAATTTTTGAATTGTATTTGAACTGTAAATTATTCTACTGGGATTTTATATCTCACCTGGTTGTTTACTCAGATGAACAGGGACAGGGACAGGAACCCAGACGATAGCTGGTGATGCCTTGGTGATAAATGGGAGAATGACTTAGTTTGGGCTTGAATTGTCTTGTATATATATTTTAATGACGTTGCTGTATATGGATTTCTATCATTTATGTTTTATGTTGTTGTTGGATTGGCTGTATAATTGCAAACAGGTGATTATTATATTTTGGGTATGATCAAAATACAGAGGAAACTCTGCCAGATTTTCGGTAAGGTTTACTGCTGTAAACTTGTGAATTTAAGTTGAAATGTATATGAATGCATGATGTGATGTATATATGAGTTTTAGATTTCATTCCAGAGTAATTTATGATGTATGTATGTATAATTAGTTTAGTTGCATGTGAATTAGGGTTGAACGGAATCTGAATGGACAACGGGAAGTCTATTTGGGTTACGCTCAACCAGTAGCGATCCCCCGACATTCCCACATCAGGAATAACTATGTAAATAAACCCATATGCTTCCGCTAAGCAGATAAGCATCACGTATGTTATATTAGGGGGTCGTTACAACTGGTACATCTGAGGCGTCCCTCAGTGGATCCGAGTACCCATTCACATTCAGTGATCATGTCATAAAGACAGATCTAAGTGGGAATTTCTCCCACGGTTCAGTCAAACTAAGCTCATGGAATCACTGTTATTCACACAGATCATCTTCTCCCTGCTTTATGAGCGGTTCATGATGCCATAGATCACCACAACCTACATTATGGATCATTTCCTAGTATGTTATTTCCTATATATATCAACTAGGATGATTAGGCTTAATCCCATAATTTTGCCAAATTCTAAGTAAATGTCCCCTATTCAATTGGCCATCTAGGTTACACTAACTTAGAATTCACAATCATCACAGCATTTTCGAAATTATTTCATTCTGAGCAGATGTTTCACCATTCAAATTTATGATACAACCGTAGAATGTCCAATGGCCGTTCCATATCGACAATTGGTCACTCGGTTATAAGCCT
The DNA here is from genome assembly GCA_031216115.1 of Senna siamea. Taxonomy (NCBI): domain Eukaryota; kingdom Viridiplantae; phylum Streptophyta; class Magnoliopsida; order Fabales; family Fabaceae; genus Senna; species Senna siamea. Next base: position 21,331,130 of record CM062354.1, read on the forward strand.
ATCTACCCTAGAATATATATTGGAATTACTTCCTCTATGTTTCTCTTTATTGAACATTCAAATATTTTCCTTCCATTCAATGTTTTCCAATACCATGCTATGTTTTTCCTTATCTATATCATAAATCAATCCTTTTCTTTCTTCATTCATGATGATACTATCATTCTCACTTTCTAAAAAGAAAACCTTTAAATCTCAATAACAATTCCATTCTTGAATTTGTATAAAAAGGAAGGTTCATTCTTGGTCAAGAGAAATCCTTAAGAAATTTAAGATTTTCATACTTAAAAATTTCTATTTGTCACTCTTGCCATATAATAAGCAAAATAAATTTACTTTTCCTTCCCATTTACACTAAATTCCCTTTTTCACATTTTATTGCATTTAAAGGGTTTCAAAGTTAAACCTTTATCATTTCCTACTTATTATTCCATTTTCCTCCTTTCTCACCTAATTATACATACCCAAGGTGTGTATAATCATTGTCTTCCCACACTTAAACATGCAGACAAATTGCTAGAATTGCCAAGATTGCACAAAATATTCATTAAAATTTAATTGCAACGTCATATTATTTCCTTTGTATACTTTGACCAATTTCATTACATTTTTGTACAAAAATTTTCCATAAATATTTCCATGTCCTAAAATTGGTCAAGTAAGTTACATGGAATTTAATGGAATCATTTTGCATAAAAATAATTACCAATTAATCTTGCTTCAACCAAGACACACACATAGAAATTTCAGCACACTTCCTTCACCAAAAACATGTATACTCTTGGTCAAGATGAGATTTTTAGGCAAAATTGGGCATTTCAACCAATTGACACTTATTCTACCCTCCATTGGCCATAACTTGAATTACCAATAAGCTAATTTAAAATTTTTCAAACAATTTTTAAAATATCATTTTGCTAGCCATGGCCTAAAGAGGCATTTTGTGCAAAAATCATCATTTTTCATATAATCATTTCTTTAATCCCATTTTCATCATCTATAAACCATCAATCACCATTTATCCATAACAATCATGGCAAAGCAAACAATTTGGCATGACATTCATGAATTTGGGGGTTTTAGGGCAAATGAAACAAAATTGGGAAATGAACATAAACACTTTCATAATTGAAATTAACCATCACAAACAACTCCATACTACTTTCTAAGCATTAATCCATAGAAATTTTGAGAATTTAAGAATGTAAAATTAAAAAATCACTATTCATGTACTGTTCATTCAGCCATGAAAATCTCAAAAGCTTGGAAAAATCCATTAAAACATGAAATAAGTGATGGAAGAATGCTAAGCTACCTTGATTTACAATTTTTGGTAGATAAACCTTGAAGTTTCCTTGCCTTTTCTCCCTTTTCTCCCTTATGAAGCCTATGGTATTTCTCCCTTCCAAAAGCCTTCATGTTGTCTTAGCTAAGGAGGAGAAGAAGAAGTAGTGTGACTTATTTAAAATGGCTAATATGACCATTTTGCCCTTGGTTGCAAAATGACCAAAATATCCTTCACTTTTTCCTTCTTAAAACCTTGACATGTAAGGGTATTTTAGAAATTTTAAAGTGTTTCTTTAGGTAAAATTCCCCTTATGTCCTTGTGATGAAATTACCTTTTTACCCTTGGTGTCAAAATTGCCATTTTTCCCTTCATGGTAAAATGACCATTTTACCCCTCTTAAGTGCCGAACCAAAAATTTAAAAAAAAAAAATATTCTAGAGGCAATTTCATAATTTTCCAGATAAAAATTAGTCATTTTATCTGATAAATAAATATTTTATTCTTATTTTTAGATAAAATTTTGACCGTTTTGCCCCTAAATATTTTTCTTCCAACATTCATGACATTGGCACCATTTTCAAACCTCATAAATGTGTGCCATAAATGTACCTCACTTTGCGTGCTTACTATCAGGATATTTTGTGAAACAAATTTTCTTTCATTCTAGTCCCTAATCATTTCCTTTCAGTTTAGTCCTTCCTTTGTTTAAGATAATATAAAATAATTTTTAGACTATTTTCCATGCATAAAAATATTGAGTCTAGGATTCTAAGACATACCTGATATCATAAAATTGAGGATATTACAATTCTCCCCTCCATAAAAAAATTTCGTCCTCGAAATTTTTTATATCATCACATGAATAGTTCAGGAAAATTATTCTGCATGTCCTCCTCTTTCCCCCATGTGGCCTCTTGCGGCAATGACGAATCCCATAACACTTTTACCAAAGGTATGGTCTTATTTCTCAAGTGTTTGATGTCAGTACCAATGATTTGTATAGGTTTAGGTTGATAAGTTAAGTTTTCTTTTAACTGTATCATACTGGCGTCAAGGATATGGGATGGGTCAGAAATATACTTTCGGAGTTGTGACACATGGAATACATCATGTAAATTTGACAATGGAGGCAGTAAAGCTATCTGATAGGCTGATGGACCAACTTTATTTAAAATTTGAAAAGGTCTAATGTACCTTGGACTCAATTTCTGGATTTAATAGCTCTACCTATACTAGTTGGGGATACTTTTAAAAATAAATGGTTTCCTTCGTCAAATTCCAATGGTCTCCTTCTTTTATCGGCATAACTTTTTTGTTTATCCTGAGCCTTGGCCATTTTCTCTCTAATCATCTTGATTTGGTCAGTAGTCTGTTGTACCAAATCTGGCCCTAACATCTGTCTTTCTCCTATTTCAAACCAGCAAACAGGTGATCTACATTTTCTTCCATACAAGGCCTCATAAGGTGCCATACCTATGCTGGAGTGATAACTATTGTTATAGGAAAATTCTATCAAAGATAAATTCCTATCCCAGCTTCCCTTTTGCTCTAATGTACAGGCCCTAAGCATGTCCTCTAGAGTTTGAATGGTTCTTTCAGTCTGCCCATCAGTCTGAGGGTGATAAGCAGTACTGAAGCTTAATTTAGTTACAAAGGCTTCTTGTAACGCCTTCCAAAATCTAGAAGTGAACCTAGGGTCTCTATCTGAAACTATACTAGTAGGAATACCATGAAGTCTCACAATTTCCTGTATATATATCTGAGCTAATTTATCTAATGAATAATTTATTTTGATTGGCAAGAAATGCGCAGATTTTGTTAATCTATCTACTATGACCCAAATAGCGTCATTTCCTGCTTGAGTTTTGGGTAAACCTGCTACAAAATCCATTGAAATCTTATCCCATTTCCATTCTAGGACTTCTAGAGGTTGTAATAATCCTGCAGGTTTTTGATGTTCTATCTTTACCTACTGACATATGAGACATCTAGGAACATACTCGGCTATTTGCCTCTTCATACCAGGCCACCAAAAATTTTCTTCAAATCTTGGTACATTTTTGTGGCTCCTGGATGAATTGTATAATTGCTCTTGTGTGCTTCTTCTAATATCACCTCTCTCAATCCTCCAGATTTAGGAATGTACAATCTATCATGGTAGGTCATTACCTCATCAACTTCTTTCTTAAATTCCTTAAGATCTTTCAATGATTTAAGATATTCATCTTCTTTCTGAGCTTCTAATATCTGAGTTCTGAAAGTATTTTCAATTGTTAACTCACTCAGACAAATTTTATCTGGCAACACTATAGTGAACAGATTTAAGTTTCTAAACTTCTCTATCAGGCTCATTTCATTAACCATCATCTTAGCCATGTGTAGAGATTTTCTACTTAATGCATCTGCCACTACATTTTCCTTTCCAGGATGATATTTCAGCTCAAAGTCATAATCTTTCAAAACTTCCATCCACCTTCTTTGCCTCATGTTCAACTCTTTTTGATCAAAAAGTTACTTAAGACTTTTATGGTCGCTAAATACCTCAAATTTAGACCCATATAAATAATGCCGCCATATCTTTAAAGCAAATACTACCGCGGCCAATTCTAAGTCATGGGTAGGGTAGTTCTCTTCATGAGGTCTTAGCTGTCTTGAGGCATAGGCTATTGCTCTTCTCTCTTGCATTAAGACATAGCCTAAACCTTTCTTAGACGCATCACAATAAATCTCAAAAGGTCCTAAAGGATCAGGAATCCTTAATACTGGTGCAGTGGTCAGCTTTTCTTTCAAGGTTTAAAAGCTATGTTCACATTTAGAATCCCATATAAATTGAACATTCTTCTTGGTCAACTTAGTTAAAGGTAAAGCTATCTGTGAAAGTCCTTGAATAAACCTCCTGTAGTACCATGCTAACCCAAGAAAACTACGAATCTCCATTACTGTTGAGGGTTTCTCCCATTTCATCACTACTTCAGCTTTACTAGGATCTATAGAGACTCCTTCTTTACTGATCACATGTCCCAAAAATTTTACTTCTTCTAACCATAATTCACACTTTGAAAATTTTTCATATAATTGTTTTTCTCTCAACACTTGTAATACAATCCTTAAATGTTGAGCATGCTCTTGTCTATTTTTGGAATACATAAGAATATCATCAATGAACACTACCACGAACTGATCTAGGTAAGGTATAAAGATGTGATTCATGTAATCCATGAAAATAGCTGGAGCATTAGTCAATCCAAATGGCATTACCAAAAATTCATAGTGTCCATATCTGGTTCGAAAAGCTGTCTTAGGGACATCCTCACTTCTCACTCTTATCTGGTGGTAACCTGACCTTAAGTTAATCTTAGAGAATATTGTGGCTCCTCTCAATTGATCTAACAGGTCATTTATCCTAGGAAGAGGATATTTATTCTTTATAGTTACTTTATTTAATTGTCTGTAATCTATACATAATCTTAGACTCCCATCCTTCTTTTTCACAAACAATACAGGTGCTCCCCACGGTGAAGAACTAGGCCTAATAAATTATTTTTCCAACAAATCTTCTATCTGTACCTTTAGTTCTTTCAGTTTTAATGGGGACATCCTATAAGGAGCTATAGAAATCGGTCCTGTTCTAGGAATAAAGTCTATAGAAAATTCTATTTCTCTTTCAGGTGGGAGACTAGAAATCTGATCTAGAAATACATCAGAAAATTCACAAACAATTGGAAGACTAGAAATGTCATGCTGATTTTCAGTCTCTGAAGAACATAGGAAGCACATCCTCTGATTATTTTCATCAATTTTTCCCTTTACTGGCATAGTGTCTATAAAAATCACAGTTCTAGTTGAACAATCCAAAATAACATTATTCATTGAAAGCCAATTCATACCAAGTATGACATCTAAATCTACTAAAGGCAAGCAGATAAGATCAATCATAAAAGGTTTACTTTCAATCATAACAGGACAATTCACACAAACCAAAGAGGTTAAGACTTTTTCTCCATTTGGGGTGGACACTGACAATTCATAAGGTAAAATAGTCATGGGCAAACTCAATTGGTCCACACATTTCAAAGAGATAAACGAATGGGTAGCGCCAGAGTCATATAATATAGTTAAAACAACATCTTTGATTAAACAGTTACCTTTAATCAAACCATCGGACTGAGCCACCTCTTTTCCCTTCAAAGTAAAAACCCTTCCTCTGGTGGTTGGTCTAGGATTCTTTGTCGGCTTGTTTGTGTAGGGCACTCCTTTGCAAAATGCCCTGGTTTGCCACACTTGAAACATATATTTTGTCCTAACCAGCAAGGCTTATTTCCATGATTCTTACCACATTTAGGATAATTTGCAGATATAGGCATGTTTATAGGTTTCTTTCCTTTCTAGCCCCTTGCAAACTTACTCCCTTTGTTTGGCACGAACCCCTGTGTCATTTTCCTTCTAAAAGACTGGGATCCTTGTTTTTCTTTATCCATTGCCGTCAATATCTCAGAAGCTATACGGCATTTGTTCACTAAAGTAGCAAAATCCCTAATTTCTTGGGATGCAACAGCATTTCTCAATTCCAGATTCAAACTTCCTTCAAAATGCATTGCTTTCCAGGTCTCATCGGCTTTTAGCTTAAGGTAAGAGGAAAATTTGGAAAGCTCCTCAAATTTAGCCAAGTGGTGTTCAAAAGATGAGTTACCTTGCTTAATTTGCATAAACTCTATCTCTTTTGCATTTCTTAGATTTTGGGGAAAGTACTTCTCCAGGAATACTTCCTTAAAAGATTCCCATGTAACTTGAATCTCTCTGGCTTCCATTAACTGTCTGGCCCCCTTCCACCAGTGTTATGCCTCACCTTTTAGCATATAAATGGAATATGAAACTTTCTATTCCTCTGTACTCTTAAGTACTGCAAAAATTTTCTCCAACTCACTTAGCCACTCTTCAGCTACCTTCGGATATTACAACATGGGTGGAGGTTTCTTTTTGAAGTATTTTGTATTATAAGGGTTTAAGTGATAGAGATGTTGTCTCCTAACCCTGCGAAAAGTTCTGTGAAATTCTCAGTTAGATGAAATGATGTAATACTTACAAAGGAAATGTAACACTATATGAATATATTTTCGTTGTATAATAGTTTATCTTTGCTATGCTTATGAGTTTTGGATTTGAGAAAAAGAACCCGAATCTAATCTACTTTAATAATATTATGATAGTATGAATTCTTAGACGTGGTTAATAAATAATTAAAGTTAAGAATAATGTACCGAACTTATCTGTTTACATCAGAGAAGTTGTAATACTAGATAAAGGCATTACAATTCCCCTCTTTCTCTCTCTAGCTCGTCCTCTCCTTCTCTTTCTAAATTCTAAAATTTAAGGTAAGGAATGAGACTCTTGGGACTTGGCCCTATTTATAGGTGTTCTAGAAATTACCATTGTGATCCCAATTCTGGATCATTGAGCCAAAAATGATAATTTTCCTAGCCACATGCCAAATTATCATTTTGCCCCTAAACCATTGGCAGGAAAATTTAAAATTCTGGTAGCTATAGTAAATCTTTTGGAAACAATTACAGGAGGCTACCCCTAAATTTAAAAAGTTAACATAATGTAACACCCCCATTAGCCTATGGTTCCTTTTAAGTGTTTAAAGGTATAATGTATATAATTATCATAATAATTGTGTGTTACTATCACTTCTACCCGAGTAAATTTTAAACTTTTTTTCCAAGTTGATTGATTGAGTGCCATTTGGGTTAGTCTCTACTCTCGGGTTCTCTCAACATCGCAACAGAATAAATATATATGTATATAGAATAACCCTGGATTAATTATACATATACATGCATTTTAATTAAATATAATTAGTTAACTATTGGGCATAGAGGCAATAGTCCTGCCACTCATAACCCATCAATTAGTCTATTCATCAATCTAGCCTAATTCATATATAGATAACTTAGAATAGGCTATACAAAATAATCCTACACTAGCCTTTCTCAAAATATCATGAAGGCTAGCTTCATTCTACCATGTACTTAAGCTATCCAAATTAAACAATCTGTATGCCCAGATTAGACACTTCTTCATACTTTACCTTTACCTCCCGCCTAAGGGGACCTACACATCTGGTACATGCCAACACTATCGTGAGAAATGAATCTCAGTAGCAATACAACCTGTTACGAAATCCATTGACCTGTACCACCATGCTCAAATGAAAAAAACTCTACATTCTTTCATAAAACATATCACATACTATTGCGATATAATGCATGTAACATTTAATCATGTTGTGTACTCATACATATGCATATTCATCCAAATATATCATCTTTAAAACATGGGAATTGCATTCTTATCATAAAACATTTATTATAAAACACATGTGTGATAGAAAATATTCCATCATTTCATTTCCATAACATATGAGCAGTCTTAGGGTAATCGAGAGAGTCGCCTAGCAACAACTTCACACACCACTATCTATATGAATAAGTGCACGTCTATTTAGCCATGCATTAACTTTTGTACATTCTAAGGTGTCCCCCAGTGGATCCAAGTACCTTAATGGTCCCTGCCACTTTCTGGTAGATCATCCCTGACCAGCGGGATTTCTCCTTTTCATCCCAAATGGGGCTGGTATAACTCTCATAGGATCACCGTCAACTCTACTCGGTTCATTTCCTCTCTGCTTTTGGGCAGATCATAATACTATAGAATCACCGACATTCCTTAAAGGTGGATCACACTCTAGGTACATTAGTCTCTACATATAATCTAAGGTGAATCGGCCCATGCCCATGGTTATGCTGAACTCTAAGTATGTGTTTCTCATATGGCCCTTGGGAGATGACACTAACTTAAAGTTCACAAGCATCACGGTGTTTTCGAAATCATATAAGTTCAAGTGGACGTTTAACCATCCTAATTTATGGCACAACCGTGGAATGCCTGACGACTGTCCTATACCGACAATCAGTCTCTCAATCATTAGCTGATCTACCTTAAGGAATACACTGAGAATACTTTCCTCTTTCCCTTTTTTGTATTTTCTACTCTCTCTTTGTTTTACTATCACAAGGGTCTCATTACCCAAAACTCCTAGTTTCCTTGCTTACTTATGTTGTGAGCCCTTAATTAAGTTACTATAGAGAATTACCAAGCTTAATTGCCATTAGAAAACTAATTTCGCAAGCTAAAAGGCTGCCATTCGACTGCTAGAAGGCTATCAGTCGACTGGTGGCTCTCTGTATTCCTCAAGTTGCAAACAACAAGCTAGGTAATTCTTTATAGTAACTTAATTAAGGGCTCACAACATAGGTAAGCAAGGAAACTAGGAGTTTTGGGTGATGAGGTCCTTATGATAGTGAATTAAAGAGAGAGCAGAAAACACAAAAAGAAAAGAGGAAAGTACTCTCAGTGTATGCCTTAGGGTAGATAGGCTCATAATCAAGTGACCAATTGTTAGTATAGGACGACCACTGGGCATTCCACAGTGGTGCCATAAATTGGGGTGGGGAAACATCCTCTTAAACTTAGATGATTTCAAAAACACCATGATGGTTGTGAACTTTAAGTTAGTGTCATCTCTAAAGGCCATATGAGAAACACATACTTAGAATTAAGCATAACCATGGGCATGGCCCGATTCACCCTAGAGTATATATAAAGAATAGCTTACTGACAGTGTGATCCACCTCAAAGGAATGGTGGTGATTCCATAGTAGTATGATTCGGCCAAAAGTGGAGAGGAAATGATCTGGGTAGAGTTGATCATAATCCTATGAGTTTAAACCAGCCCATTTGGGACAAAAAGGAGGAATCCTACTAGCCAAGGATGATCTTCCAGAAAGGGGCAGGGACCATTAAGGTACTTGGATCCACTGGGGGATGCCTCAAAATGTATAAAAGTTAAGGCATGACTAGATAGCCATGTGCTCATTCATATAGACAATGGTGAATAGAGTTATTGCTGGGCAACTCTCCCGATTACTCTTAAGGTGTTTTATGTACTGCTTACATGTTATGAAAATGAAATGATGGCATGTTTACTATCCCACATATGTTTTATATGAAAGTGATGATGAGATTGATGATGAATGAACATCCCATGCTTTAAAGATGATATGTTTAAATGTACATGCATAAATTCGAGCATATGTTTGAAAGTATGATTGCATACATTATACCCTAATAGTATATGCTATGCAATATGTTTGAAAGAATGTAGAGTTTTTCGTGCCAACACGGTGGTACAGGTCAATGGATTTCATAACAGGTTACATTACTACTGAGATTCATTTCTCATTTCAATGTTGGCATGTACCAGATGTGTAGGTCCCTTTGGGCTGGACAAGAAGGTAAAGAATAAAGAAGAGTCCAATCTGGTCATACATGCTGTTTAGTTTGCATAGTATAAGAAAATGGTAGGATTGACCTAGCCTTCATAATATTTTGAGAAAGGCCAATGTAGGATTATTTTTTATAGCCTATTCCAACTTATCTGTATAGGAATCAGGTTAAATTGATGAATAGATAATTGATGGGGTTATAAGTGGCAGGATTGTTGCCTCTATGCCCAATAGTTAATTGACTATATTTAATTAAGAATGCATGATTATATATAGTTAATCTAGGTGTATTATATATATATATATTCTACTGCGATGTTGAGAGAACCTGAGAGTAGAGACCAACCCAAATGGCACTTAATTAATCAACTTGGCAAAAAGTTTAAAATTTACTTGGTAGAAGTGATAGTAACACACCATTATACCTTGAAACACTTAAAAGGAACCATAAGCTAATGGGGGTGTTACATTGGTTGGTATCAGAGCATGGCTACCATAGTCGGCACATAGTTGACTTGGTAGTAATAAATGCTAATTAGGTGGAATGGGTAGATTCCTCAAGATAAAGACTATTGTAGGTTAGTTAGCTGAGCCTAGGTAGTTGACTACTTGTGTTATGTGTTGACTTGAGGAATGGAGTGCTAGGTTTAGGGAATGCACAGTATTTCCTATTAGAGCCATATATTCTCTTATAAATGTTTGTTATTAAGCCTTATCACCTTAATAATATCTATTTTTTAGAGTAAAGTATGTAGCCTCCCAAGAGAAACAGTATAAGGGACAAAGATGGAAAGTAAATTTGGCTAGGTAATGCAAACTTTAATAGGGATGGTGAAGGCCATGAGGGAACAGGCTGTTGCTGCCACCCAATAGGCTACTACTGCCACACAACAGGTAGCTATCACTACTGAAGTGTTGAGATAAATGAAGGAGATAGGAATGTAAACAAAAACCTTAACCCTGAGGGAGAATTAGCTAGGGATCAGACCTACAATGGATGGTCTGAGTTCCAAAAGGCCAAACCTCCAACCTTTAGAGGTGAGTTCAACCTGAAGCTTGCTGAAGAGTGGTTAGCTAAGATGGAGAAATTGTTTGTAGTGCTGAAGAGTGAGTTCAACATATGGGCATTATGAATTTCTTATAATGCCATTTGGTCTGACGAATGCTCCTGCTATTTTCATGGATTACATGAATCGCATCTTTAGATCCTACCTTGATCAGTTCATGGTAGTGTTCATTGATGATATTCTTGTATATTCTAGAAATAGGGAAGAGCATGAACAACACCTTAGAATTGTGTTACAAGTGCTTAGAGAGAGGCAATTGTATGCAAAACATGAGAAATGTGCGTTTTGGCTAGAGAAGGTGAGATTCCAAGGGTATGCGATTACCAAGGATGAGGTAGCAGTAAATCCCAGTAAAATTGAAGCTATGGTTCATCGGGAGAGACCTACAATAGTGACTAAAATCCATAGTTTCCTCATATTAGCCAGTTACTATAGAAAGTTTATCCAAGGGTTTTCGCAAATAGTGATGTTCCCTTTAGGATTCTGAATGTGAGCATAGTTTCCATACCTTGAAGGAAAGGTTAACCACTGCACTAGTATTAATTATCCCAAACCCTTTGGAGAGATTTAAGCTATATTATGATGTATCCAAGAAAGTTCTGGGATGTGTCTTAATGCAATAAGGGAAAGTAGTGGCCTATACTTCTAGACAGTTAAGGCCTCATGAGTGCAATTACCCTACTCATGACCTAGAACTAGCAACCAAAGTTTTTGCCTTGAAAAATTGAAGGCATTACGTTTCTAAGTCTAGGTTTAAGGTATTTAGTTACCACAAAAGTCTCAAGTATCTCTTTGATTAGAAGGAGTTGAATATGAGACAGAGGAGATGGATGGAATTCATTAAGGACTATGACTTTGAGTTGAAATACCATCTAGGCAAGGCTAATGTGGTGACAGATACCTTAGTAGGAAATCCCTCCATATGGCTCAAATAATGGTGAGTGAGATGAGCTTGATAGAGAATTTTAGAAATTTGAGTTTATCCGCAATGATGCTGCCAGATAGAATATGTCCAGGAGAATTAAGGATTGGGAGTAACCTTAGAACTCAAATCCTAGAGGCCCAATAAGAGGATGAATTCTTAAAATCTTTAAAGGACCCAAAAAAATTCCATAAGGAGGTAGATGGGATAATGACCTTCCAGAATAGGATTTATGTCCCAAGCCTAGGGGAATTGAGAGAGAAGATCTTAGAGGAAGACCATAAGAGCAACTACACTATTTATCCTGGTGCCACCAAGATGTAACAAGATTTGAAGGGAAGATTTTGGTGGCCAAGCATAAAAAGCACATCGCTGAGTATGTTGCTAAATGCTTAGTATGTCAGCAGGTGAAGATTGAACATTAGAAACCTGTTGAATTATTGCAACCTCTTGATATCCCTGAATGGAAATGGGATAAGATCACTATGGACTTTGTAGTAGGCTTACCCAGGACTCAGTCAGGAAATGATTCTATTTAGGTTATAGTAGATCGATTGACTAAGTCTACTCATTTCTTACCCATTAAGATTAATTTCTCCATGGACAAGTTAGCACAATTATATATCCAGGAGATAGTGAGACTCTATGGAATCCTTACTAGCATTGTTTCAGATAGAGACCCTAGATTTACCTCTAGGTTTTGGAGAGCTTTCCAAGAAGCCTTTGGTACTAAGCTAAGCCTAAGTACTGCATATCATCCTTAAACAAAAGGACAAAAGGAGAGAACCATTCAAACCTTAAAGGATATGCTTAGGTCATACGCCTTAGAGCACAAGGGAAGTTGGGATCAAAGCCTAGCATTAATAGAATTCTCATATAGTAAAAGTTTCCATTCTAGCATAGAAATGACACCCTATGAAGCCTTGTATGAGAGGAATTATAGATCACCTTTATGTTGGTTTGAGGTAGGGGAGAGACATTTTCTCAGACCAGAGTTGGTTCAGTAAACTATAGACCAAATTAGGATAATCAGGGATAAGATGGCTAGAGCTCAAGATAGACAAAAGAAGTATGTTGATAAAAGAAGGAGACCACTAGAATTTAGTGAAGGGATCATGTCTTCCTTATGGTATCACCTGTTACTGGTATAGGTAGAGCCATTAAGTCTAGAAAATTGAATCCAAAGTATATCAAGCCCTTCCAAATCCTAAGAAAGGTTGGTTAATCAACATACCAAATAGCTTTACCTCCGTTCTTATCGAACCTCCATAATGTTTACCATGTCTCACAACTACGTAAATACATCCATGACCTATCCCACATTCTTGATACCATTACAAAATAGTTAAAAGAAAATTTAACTTATCATCCAAAACCATTGAGAATCATCAGGAATGAGGTCAAGCAATTTAGGAATAAGGTCATCCCTCTGGTTAAGGTTTTATAGGATCAGTCATCTCTACAAGAGGCAATATGGGAGAAGGAAAAGGACACAAGGAAGTCCCATCCCGAATTATTCAAATAGGTACATTTTAAGTTCGAGGACGAAATTATTTTAAAGAAGGGAAGAATGTAACATATGCTTCAATTATGATTAAAGAGATGTTTGATAATTGTTAATTTAATGTTTAATGCTTGTGTATGTTGCATTAGTGCATATAGTTGCATTAGCCCAGGGACTAAATTGAAAGAAAATACATCAAGTTTTAGCAAGAGGTGACTAGGGACTCAATTGAAAAAGGAAAAATAAGGGAGTCTAAGAGTGCAAAATAGATCAGGGACTAAATAAAAATATCTCTAAACTTCCTTAAACCCTAGTTGTAGCCCTAAACCTTCTATACACTTCCCACTTTCATCATTTCTAAAGAGAGAAGCAAGAGGGTGCCTAGAGAGATAAAGGGTGAATTAGGGCACAAGATGGGAGTTATGCTAAAGGAAAGGGCAGATTGAAGCTAGAACTTAGTTCTACACCAAGGGAGGATCATTTTTAACACATCAAACACACACATTTGCAAGGAATCAAGGTAGCAATTCATCTTAAACCCTTTTTTTGAAATATGCAAAAACTTTTTAATGAAATGTGATTTTAGAATTTTTTTAAGTTGAGTTCGGGGTTTAAAACCTACATTCTATGTGTTTTTAACTACAATTGGGTAATGTGTGCTGATTTACCTTGCTCATTTATGCTTTTGAATGATTTTTGAAGTTGGGTGTAACACCTGCTCCTTCTATGGATTGAGAGATGTTTGTTGATTTTAAATGAATTGAATGTTTGTCTTTGTTGCATTAGGCTGCATATAGTTGCATTAGGAAAAGAGTTTTAAGTGAAGAGAAAAGATAGGGACTAAATTGAAAATGAAAATGATATAGTGGGAAAATGTATGAATATTCAAAACTTTAGGGCAATAGGCCGTAATTTTAGCCAAATGATTTACTGTAGTAACAGAATTCTAAAAATTTCCCACCAGTGAATTATGGATGAAATGGTTATTTAACATAAAGTTGAAAGAGTTATAATTTTGGACTGAATGGTTGGGAATTAGGAGAAGAGTTGCAAAAGGCCGATTGCCTATAAATAGGACAGCCTTCCATAACTCTTCATTTGCATCCTAAAGTCTAAGAATCTAGAGAGAGAAATTGAGTTAGAGAGAGAAAGAGTGGGAATTGTGAAGAAAAGAAGCTGTGCAACGGATTTAAGCATTCTAAAAGCTAGGAAATCACTCCAAAACACTTTCTAATCCTCAAATACCAAGTTTAAATTAGTAAAAAGCTAGCAAATCACCTATCTCCCTTATTTTTGAAAATTACTGTTCATGGTTGGAAATTCTGAGTTTTCATGATTTTGAACTCCAAGGAGATTAAAACCTACATTCTTAGTATTTTTTTATTGCTATTAGATATTTTAAAATGCTTGCATATACTTGTGAATGCATGAGTGCGAATTTGAGAAATGGGTTTTTCATAGTTTTTGAAAAACAATTTAAATTCAAGATTTGAGCATGAATAATTGATGGTTTGGGATATTTTTGAGTGGTAAATGAAGCTTTTATGTTGTTATTGAGTTTTCAATCATCAAAACTATTTTAAAAACATGTTCTTGGGCTAAAATAATTAGTCAATAATGAGTTTTAAAATAGAGAATGACATAGCAGTCGAATTGTAGGCCCTACCAGTCGACTGTCGTGCTCTTGAGTTGCCTAAAAACATATCTACAATGCTAGCAGTCGACTGCCAGGGGCCGAAAGTCAACTGTCGTGTTCTTATTTTCCAAAAATTAGCCAAGAACAGAGCAGTCGACTGTTAGGGCCCTAGAAGTCAACTGATTGCTCATTATTTGAAATATTTTTGGGATAGCAAGTTGGAAGTCGACTGCCAGAAGGCTGGAAGTCGACTTGTAGCTCTTTGTTTTGGGAAATTTAACTTAATAACCTATTTTCATCCACAATTAACCCAATACTCTGCTCAAATGTAGGATTTAATCTTTCCTCGTAATGGGTAACATGAGAACTGTGTATGCTTGAGAAATCATGATAAAAAGAAGAGAAACAAGAGAATTTTTAATGAGCATAAACCATAAATGAGAATAACTGCAAATGGTTGATCCGTGAGAAGGGATGCATTTGGTTATACCGCAAGAAGGCATGCATTTGGTTATTCTGGGAGAAGGGATGCAATTGGTTATACCACAAGAATAGCTACAACTGCCTTTAATCCAGGAAAAGTTTTGCAGACGGGTAACCATGAGAATAATTGCTGATGGATAACATGAGAATAAATGATGACGATTAACTTGAGAATAAATGCTAATGGTGAAAACCATGAGAATGATTGCAGGTGGATTATGACCACAAGAGAATCTCATTTATGAATAAAAATTTGAAAGAATTAGTGTGTGATGCTTTTTACTATGACCATATCAAATTGCATAATTTCTTTGTTTATGCTCTATACTGATATGAGAATGTGATTTGATACCATTACAGTTTGAGTATATATCCTTTGTGATAATATCTGTTGAAGTGCATGCGTAATCATAAGTATATGCATGAGGTAATTTTTTAATACATTTACATTATTCCAATAGCATAATATTTTAAAATATTCTAAAAAAGAATGTGGTGGATTTTCGTATCCGTACGGTGGTACAAATAGCTATTTTTAAACATAGGTGATTATTGCTACTGAGAAATATTTCTTATTAAAGCTGATTCGTATCAAATGCCTAGGTACCATGTGCTATTGGATGTAGAAATAGAAGCAGTGGAGATACCCTTTCTGGTGTATTTTCCTGTGATCACTAGACTATGGGTCCTGTTTGTATTTGAGTTACCACCTCCCCCTTGACTGTATGCATAACTAGGAATATATAGTATTTTGGCATGCCCATTTCCCTAAATCCTTATTAGTATTTTGAAAGGATCAGGAGAATGACTTTGGTGTAAGTAAAGAGGGCATATATGTATTAAGATATGTGAGATAGAGAATTTTGTTTAAAAAAGGGTATGAGTGGCAGGCTTATTGTCTTCTTACCCTACTCAGGCTCACATATCTATAGGTCTATGTCTAACACACGCTACATTTGTGTATATATAAATATTATGTATTGAATGTGAATGTAAATATCTTTATATCTATCTATTTCATTTAAATTATTTTATTTATTTTCATTGTGTAACGTGTGAAAACCCGAGTGTAGTAACCCAACTAGTGGCACTCAATTATTTAACTTAGAAAAAGTTAAAATATTCTCGAGTAGAGGCAGTAGTAAACTCACCAACTTCATATTATATTATCTTATATTATTTAATTAATAAAATGAATTTAGGGTTTGGGGTGTTACGATCTTTGCCCTAATTGAGAGAGATGTGGTTTGGTCTTAGTTTGAGCATGTTAATCTAGGATATGGGCATTTTATGAATGAGAAATAATGTTGAATGTTGGCATTAAGCTTAAGGTTGAAGAAAGTGGTTTAAAAACATGTTTTTGGTGCCAAACTTTAGGTTAAACCATAAATTTTTCAAGTAAAGCGAGCGCTAGCAATTGACTGCCAGCCCTGGAAGTCGACTGTCGTGCTCATCCTTTCCCCAGAAATGCGAAACAGAACACTAGTAGCTGACTGCCAGACCCTTGGAAGTTGACTGTCGTGTTCTTCATTTTTTAGAAATTTTTCAAAAGGCCAACAGCCGACTGCCAGACCTCTAGAAGTTGACTATCGAAGCTAGCGAGCCGACTGGTAGCTCTTGGCTAAAAGTAGAAATGTTAGACACAAAGCTATCAGCCAACTGCCAAGGTGAGGGAAGTCGGACTGCCAGCTCTCTGATATGTGTAATGAGCTCAATTGACCATTCTAAGAGGTGATTAGCCCAGATTTTTTCTCAAACTAAGGATCTAAGCTAGGGATGTAGTGGGTAACATGCATAAGATAGAGTTAAGAATCACTTAGGTGATAAGGCCATTGTGATAGTGAATTAAAGAGAGAGAAGAAAACATAAAAAGAGAAAGAGGAAAGTATTCTCAAACTATGCCTTAGGGTAGATAGGCTCATGATTGAGTGACCGATTGTCAGCATGGGATGGCCGCTGGGCATTCCACGGTTGTGCCATAAATTGGGATGGGAAAACATCTACTTAAACTTAGATGATTTTGAAAACACCATGATGGTTGCAAACTTTAAGTTAGTTTCATCTCCAAAGGTCATATGAGAAACACATACTTAGAGTTAAGCATAACCATGGGCATAGGCCAATTCACCCTAGAGTATATGTAGAGAATAGCGTACTAGGAGTGTGATCCACCTCGAAGGAATGGTGATGATTCCATAGTAGTATGATCTGCCCAAAATCATAGAGGAAATGATCCAGGTAGAGTTGATAGTAATCTCATGAGTTTATACCAACCCCGTTTGGCACGACAGGGAGGAATCCCTTTAGCCTTTGCTTAAGCTTTTGCTTGTCCTCAAGCAAACATTAACTTAGTCTTTAAACAAGCATTAATAGTTCCTCAAAAATCATATCTGAACCATATTTAATGATACCTAAGACATCGTAAGTGAAAATCAATTATAAATCAAGTTGCACAACCTTAATATAGGATAAAAATAATAATAATGCATACACAAATTAACCTATAATTTAATAACAAAATTTAAGAATCAATGCTTTGCAGGGATCACTCAAAGTGTATAAGGGTAAAGTACAAATCCCTCAAGTTATTTTTACAAGAATCTACCTACTATATGCTGGCTTACAAATCTCATCTCTGTTACTGTGAACAATTGAACACCAAGATCAAAGGGTCTTGACAAGGTTGTAATGTGGTTAAGATAAAGGTGAGGAAAGATTTTGGGAAGAGGTGATAGATATGCTAGAAGTCATGCAATTTAAATATGGTGAAGACTCAAAGGATTTAAAGCAGTAAAGTTCTAAACACAAAAATTTTCACCAAGTTTTCAATGAAATAGGAGATGCTCAAAGGATAACATATCCAATAAACAAGATAATAAAGACCACTTTCCAAAATTATTTTATTTTATTTTATTTTATTTTTGTCTCTCTTTATATAAATATATATATACAATCTTGCTAATAAACAGCTTTGGATTGAAGGAAGCATCTAAAGAAAATACTTGGTGGATTATTACCAAACAAGATAGTTCATTTTAATCCAAACATGAAGAGTAAATCACACAATCTCCAGCATATAAGGCGAAAATGACATAAAGAAAAGTAATGTGAGGTGTAAAGGTGCAAAAAGTGAAGGAAATGTCAAGGTTCAAAAGTGGCCAACTAAGGGAAACACAGAGGGTAGGCTTTTTAGCCAAAAGTAATGTATCCTAAGTTGCCCAAATCATCTCCTAATATTCAAAAGTTCATGCAACCTCAATAAGAATTACAGAGCAAGTTCTAAAGGCAAAATAAAGCAAAATGCACACTCAAACAAGAAAGTCAGGAGTCAAAATAAGCTTAAATCTCACATTTGAAGTGTGGTACAATTGCACATGGTTCTAAAAAAAATTTCAACTGAATTGTAATTCAAGCAGTGCATGCGAATTACAATATCAACATCCTAAATTAAAATTAAACAATTTGAAGAATAACTAAGTAACACCGGTGTGACCCGATGGAGATGATGCGTTAGAAATCACTAATTTTTTTTCAACACAAATTAAGGGAAACCATTCCTGTCAATTTATAAACTAAATTATAAATTCTCCAAAGACAAACAAAACTTAAGTACATAACATTAAGCAAAAATCAAGTATCATACCATATATCCACTATCAAAATAAATATAGCGTCAATAATATGCAGCATCAAAATCATAGATACCCACCTCAAACTTGAGAAAGACACTGCCCTCAGTGTACAGCAAAGCGAATACCAAAAAAATAAGAGCATAAAGCACAACAATAAGCAAAGATAATCTAAAAGTCTTAATGTACCTCAACAATATGAAAAAGAAGAAAATAGACAAAAATAAAATAACACAAATAAAGTAGATAAATAATAAATTAAAAAATTAAAAAAAAACTGCTTCTTTTTGTTTGAGTCTTTTAGCTAGACTCATTCCTTCTCTCACTCTTGTAGGTAGAGCACCATGTGCACTCATTCCTTGACCTCCGATAACTCTCTATAGTAGTGCTTCAATTGGTGCTCATTGACTTTGAAATCTCCTTTGTCAGGATGATGCACTTCCACTGTGCCATAGGGAAAGACCTACTTGACCACAAATGGTCCTGACCATTGGCTCTTAAGCTTTCTTGGGAAAAGACAAAGACGTGAGTTATAAAGAAATAGACTATCTCTAACATAAAAATCTTTAGAGCCATGCAGCCTTTGACCATGCCACTTCTTGATTTGAGCTTTGTAAATGGAAGAATTTCTATAAGCTTGGCGGTGCCATTCTTTTAGCTCATTTAGTCAGTATAACCTCTCTTTACCTACAGAAATAACATCAAGATTGCATGTTTTAAGAGCCCAAAGTGCCCTGTGTTCTAATTCAATAGGCAAATAACAAGTCTTTCTATATACTAGCCTATATGGTGTAAATCCAGTAGAAGTTCTATAGGCTGTCCTAAAGGCCCATAATGTATCATCCAATTTGGATGCCCAATCCTTCCTACTCACCCCTATAGTTTTGTCTAAGATTCTCTTTAAACCCCTATTAGTTACCTCTACTTGCCTACTGGTCTACAGGTGATAGAGTGTTGAAAACCTATGAGATACCCCATAATGTTTAAGTACTTTCTCAAGTTGGGAGCTACAAAAATGGGTCCATCTATCACTAATCAGTGCCCTAGGTGTACCAAACCTAGTAAACAATTTTTTAAGGAACCTAGTCACTACCTTGGCATCATTAATAGGGAAAGCTTGAGCTTCTGGCCACTTGGAAAGAAATCAACAGT
This sequence comes from Senna siamea, assembly GCA_031216115.1. Classification (NCBI taxonomy): domain Eukaryota; kingdom Viridiplantae; phylum Streptophyta; class Magnoliopsida; order Fabales; family Fabaceae; genus Senna; species Senna siamea. The sequence continues at coordinate 21,351,159 of CM062354.1, forward strand.
CACAAGGATATACTTATTACCAAATGAGGAAGGAAAGGGGCCCATGAAGTACCCAAACATCAAAAATTTCAACCACTTACACACTCGTTTTTGGAATTTTGTCACGGGCAGAGATATTACCTAACCTCTGACAAGCATAAAAAACCTGGACATATGCTCTAGCATCCTAGAATATGGTTAACCAGTAGAACCCTGCTTCAAGTACCTTCCTAGCAGTGTGGTCTATATAACCTGGTGTCCTCCCATTGGTTCTTCATGGCAATGCCTCATAATTTGGCGAATTTCCTCCCCATGTATGCATCATCGAATTACCTGGTCTGCATAAACACGAAACAGGAAAGGATCTTCCCAAATGTAGTATTTCAACTCAACAAAGAATTTCTTCTTTTGCTGAGTAGTCATACCCTTTAGTAAAACCCTTGCAACCAAATAGTTAGCATAATCACAAAACCAAGGGGAATCAGTACATACTTGAACTACCTCCAAATACTTATCTGGGAAGTTATCATCAATGGCTCTCTCATCCAAGGCCTCCCAGTTTGGATTCTCCAACCTTGATAGGTGATCTGTAGCCAAGTTCTCTGCACCTTTCTTGTCCTTGATCTTAATATCAAATTCCTGCAAGAGAAAAATCCATCTAATGATTCCAGGCTTAGCATCATGCTTACTGAACAAATAATTCAAGGTTGAATGATCCATGTAAACCATGGTCTTGGATAGCACCAAATAGCATCAAAAATTGTCGAAAGCATAGATCACTGCAAGCAACTCCTTTTCAGTAGTGGTATAATGCTCCTGGGCATTAGTCAAGGTCTTGCTAGCATAATAAATTAGCTGGAACTTTTTATCAATCCTCTGTCCTAACACAATTCCCACTGCAAAGTCACTAGCATCACACATTAATTCAAAAGGCAGCCCCCACTTAGGTGGAACCATAATAGGGGCTATGGTTAGTCGTTCCTTTAGTAACTCAAATGTATGTAAACAATTAGTATCAAACACAAATCGTACATCCTTGACAAGCAACTGAGTTAAGGGCCTAGCAATCTTAGAGAAATCTCTAATAAATCTCCTATAAAAACCAGCATGCCCTAAGAAACTCCTAATAGCCTTAACAGAACTAGGGGGTGGTAGTTTTGATATAGTCTCTACCTTAGCCTTATCTACCTCCATCCCTGTATCTGATATCTTATGCCCAAGAATAATCCCCTCTCTCACCATAAAGTGACACTTTTCCCAATTAAGAACTAAGTTTGCTTCTATACATCATGCAAGCATACACTCTAAATTAAGCAAACAATGAGAGAAAGAGTTACGAAAAACTAAGTCATCTATAAAAACCTCCATAGACTCCTCGATCATGTCATGGAAGATCGCCATCATGCACCGTTGAAAAGTAGCTAGAACATTGCATAGTCTAAAAGGCATCCTCCTATAAGAAAACGTCCCATATAGGCAGGTAAAGGTAGTCTTCTCTTAGTCTTCAGGTGCAATGGGAATCTAAAAATAACCTGAAAAACCATCAAGAAAGCAATAAAACATATGGCTTGCTAAACATTCAAGCATTTGGTCAATGAAAGGAAGAGGAAAATGGTCTTTTTGAGTTGCATCATTAAGCCTCCTATAATCAATGTAAACCTGAAAACCTGTTACCGTCCTAGTAGGTATTAGCTCATCCTTCTCATTTTTGACAACTGTCATGCTACCCTTCTTTGGTACAACCTGCATAGGACTCACCCAAGAGCTATCATAAATAGGATAAATCAAACCTGGATCAAGAAGTTTAATTACCTCCTTTTTCACCACCTCCTTCATGTTTGGGTTCAACCTTCTCTGTGGCTGTACCACTAGCCTATAGCTATCCTCCATCAAGACCTTGTGTGAACAATAGCTAGGATTAATCCCAGTGTCTGCCATCTTATAAGCGAAGGCCCTACGTATTTCCTAAGAGAGGTTAAAGTCATCTCCCTCTCCTTAGGTGTCAGGTCAGCTACTATAATTACTGGCAAGTTCTCTGCCTCATCCAGATAGGTGTAGCTTAAGTACTCAGGTAATTCCTTCAATTCTAGGGATAAGGGGTCCTCAATTGAAGGTTTTACCTTCTGCACCTCTGACCTATCAAGAGAAACAAAAGGGTCAATAGAGTTGCTAGGCTCAACAACCAACAAATGAGCTAGTTGTTCCAAAACTTGCTCGTTGGACAACTGATCCTTATCTTCTTGTAATGCCACCTGTAAAGGGTCAGTAAGTAAAAATTCCTACAATTCAGACTCAACCACATCATCCAAGACATCCACAGAATATACAATATCATCACTATCTAAAGATTGTCTCTTAGAGGTAGCTAAGTCAAAAGTAACAGTCTCATCCCCTACTCTTAGTTTCAACTTCCTATCACAGACATTTATAATAGCCCTAGATGTTGCAAGGAAAGGCCTACCTAGAATCAAAGGTATGCTACTCTCACCCTCTATATCCATCACAACAAAATCAACAGGAAAGATGAATTTATCAACCTTTATAAGTATATCTTCAACTATACCTCTAAGATATTTAACAGTTCTATCAGCCAATTATATATTCATCCTAGTCGGCTTTGGTTCACTCAATCCTAGTTTATCAAACAATCTAGTGGGCATCAAATTTATGCTAGCTCTTAGAACAGCTAGAGTATCCATAATAGACAATTCACTAATTACACAAGGTACAGTAAAACTCCCTGGATCACGCCTTTTAACAGGCAGCTTGTTTTGTAAGATTACTGAGCACTCCTAGTTCAGTGTCACCAGCCCTAAATCCTCTAGTTTCCTTTTGTTGCTCAGTATTTCCTTCAAGAACTTCTCATAGCAAGGCATCTACGAAATAGCTTTAACAAAAAGAAGGTTAATCCTCAGCTATTTAAATAGATAAAGGAATTTACCAAACTACTAATCAACCTTCTCTTGCTTCAATCTAGTAAGTTATGGAATGGGTGGCTAGTACTCTCTTACAGGGCTCTTCTTACTCTCAACTTGCGCTGGCTTAGTTACCTCAGGCTCTGGGTCCTTACTGACTATTGCATCCTGCACATCAGTATTATCATCATCAGTTAAAAGTAAAGCACTAGATACTTGCTAGCTTAATCTCAGAGTAATAGCATTTCTATTCTCCTTTGGATTAAACTTTGTTGTGCTGGGAAGCGTCCTTGGCTGTCTCTCAGCCAACACCTTAGAGATTTGGCCTATTTGGTTCTCCAAGTTCTGAATAGAGGCCTGTTGGTTTCTAAGGGTTATGTCCATCTGTTGGAACTTGCTCTCTGAAGTAGACATAAACTTCATGATCAATTCCTCCAAATTGGGCTTCTTCTCCTGCCCTTGAGGAAATTGATTTAGAACAGTGTGCCGCTGGTGTTACTGCTGGTGCAACCACTGAAAACCTGGTGGACCCTGGTTATTAGTGTTTCTCCATCCAAAATTTGGATGATTTCTCCACCCAGGGTTGTAGGTGTTTCCTCTGTATCTTTCTAACTTATTTATTTTCTTTTGAGATATCCCCTTTGCTAGACATCAAGGAAAATGTTTGTCTTAAGTGTGGGGTGACTCCTAGTTTAATTTCAATTTTCTTTCTTCTCAAAGAAATTTTCTAATTCAATTTTCAATTTCAATTTCAATCTAATTTTTGAATACAATTTAATTTGATCTCAAATAAATTTTCAAAAAAAAAAATTTCAATATAGTAGTTTTTTTATTAGTTTATATTCTCCTTTGTTCATTCAGTTTATGTTAGTTTACATTATTTCTTTACTCTATTTTTACTTTGTTCATAATGCAAATAAGTGCTTTCCTATATGTATTCCAAAAAGTATCATACTAGTGATTGTCTTCACCATTGCTTTATATCAAGTCATAACATGGATAAAATATAACACACACTTATAATTCTACATGCCAAACTCTTTTAAATCCATACTAGACAATAAATGCATTTCATAACTCATAGAAAAATAGTTCTATGGCACCTAGATGCTCTTACATCTTACACCATGTTCTACATTGCATACACTCTTAGTTGATAATATGGATAGAAAGATATGCATGCATTAGTTGACTGGCAATTTTATTGGAAATTTTAGGAACCCTATGAAACCACACCTTATAAATGTGAGGATTTGAGCCAAGAAGAGCATTCATTACAAACATGCTCTAAATTTTTTTCTTATAAAGGGTGCACTTCATTTTACTATGCTACTAGAACTTGCTTTGTAATACTTGTCAAAATTACATGAATTCTTAAATATCATATATGATTTAGGCAACTTAGGTTACACCACTATTAACTAAAAAGTCTACCCTATATGTTTCCCTTAGTTGACTGTTATCAAGTCTTGACATGTTCTTCCATATATACACCCCTACACATCATATTCCACTTCTTTTTCTTTACAATACCTTTCTTTGCCACCCTATATGTTGAAATTTGTATGGTTTGTTCTTTATATCTAGATTAAAATGTAATATCTCAGTAGATAAGGATTCACTGAGTCTTCCCTTTATTTTGAGATACCTCCTCTATCCAAGACTGAATATTAGAAAAATTGCAAGACTGCAAAAAAGCAAAAAGAAAAAAAAATATGATATATGAAGAGAAAAAGGAAAGAAAGAAAAGAAGAAAAGGAAAGGAAAAAGAAAGCAAGAAGAAAAAAAAATTATGATTATCAAAGCAGTCTCTATACTATCTTGGGAAAGGGTATTCTCTGAGATAAAAAGCTTAGTGAAAACTATGTCTACCGCATTTAATCCTTGAAATCTTCCTAGGACCACATGCATTTTCAGCATATCTATACCCTTTTCTCCCAAAGTTCTTCTCCTAACTTTACCTTAAGCCTCATTACAACCTTGTTAAGACCCTTTGATCATGATATTCAAGTTTTCACAAGTAGTGGAGATGAGATTTATAAGCAAGCATATGGAAAGCATGACACTATGAAATTGCTTGAGAGATTTCACTTCACCCATATAAACTTCTGAGCGACATTGAGTGATCTCTGTGAGGCAGTGGTTCCTAATCAAATAATGAATTGCTTATTGAGGAAGTGCATTCAATCCAACTATCTCTATTATTAGTAAAGGGTCTACAACACCAAGAATTATGGTTAAGATTTATGTAACATCGAGTTACATAGACTGTAGAGTATGTATAAACTATGAAAAGCTCTTATTGTTTCTTATGAATTAAATAAAATTTTTCTTGAGGACAAGCAAAAGTTTAAGTGTGGGGTATTATGATGAACACATAATTATACATCTTTAAAGGTTAAATTCCACTCACTTTAGCGGTATATTTTATGTGTTTTATGTATAATTTCCCATGTTTTCACTTGAATATATGTTATCAAAGCTTTTCCCAGGTATAAAGCAATTTTGAAGAGAAATTGACCAAAACTAAGCATCCAAAGGCTTAAAGCACCTCAAAATGCACCTTTTCACAAGGGCACTCATGAAGTCTTCTAGAACACACCTGCCATACGCCCATGCTACCTTAAATCTTCTAGAACACACCTCTCTACATGACAAAGACATCTTATACACCTTCCTACATGGCTAGAGCAATAATTTTCAACCAAGAAACAACCGAAAAATAATCACAGATGGATGTCTTCTAGAACATGGCCTACAACACGGCCATGTCATCCACTTAGGCTACCACATGGCCATGCCACTTTCTAGGCTGCCACATGGCTGTGTGGGAGCCTAGATAGGCACCTCCCTTGCCTATAAATAGGAGAAGGCGCAAGGAAGGAAAGGCATCACTTTTAGGCATCTAAGGAGAAGGAAACTAGGAGCACTTGGTGTAACATCTGCTCTAATTATTATTAAAGAGATGTTTGATAATTGTTAATTTGATGTTTAATGCTTGTGTATGTTGCATTAATGCATGTAGTTGCATTAGCTTATGGACTAAATTGAAAGGAAATAAATGAATGCTTAGTAAGAGGTGGTTAGGGACTCAATTGAAAAGGGAAAAGTAAGTGAGGCCAAGAGTACAAAACAGCCCAGGGACCAAAGAGCAATTTTCCAAACTTCCTAAAACCCTAGCTGAAGCCCCAAAACTCCCACACACTTCCAAACCTTTAGATTTTAGAGAGAGAAAGAGAAGGGGCAAGTAAAGAGAGAAAGGGGTAAGCTAGGGCAAGAAAGGAGAGATTGTGCTAAAAGAAGGGCAGATTAAAGCTGGAAATTAGTTCTACAGCAAGGGGAGAGTCATCCTAGCACACCAAACACACACAATTGCAAGGAATCAAGGTAGCAATCCATCCTAAACCTCATTTTTAAAATATGCAGAAATTTTCTGATAAAATGTGATTTTGAATGTTTTAAGTTAATTTAGGGTTAAAATCTACATTCTGTATGTTTTCTATTTCTCTAGGGTGTTGTGTTGCTGAATGTATGCTTATATGTGTCCTGCAATGGATTGGAAGGGCTGGGTTGTGTTCATCTAGATATATAGACTATATTTCCTTGAATGTACCATGTTTGAGCTAGTGAACAAGAAATGTTTAAGGAAAAGTAAAGTTTGTTGTATGGGAATTAAGCTCATATGGTTAGATTTGAAAATAGAATGCATGCTGGACTGGGTTTTATCAAAAATCATGTGTTACGAGCTGCAATGAGCATAGCAAATGATCATCGAGTAAGGCGATCAATCGCCATGTTTCTGGAAGACCTAGAAGTGTAGACAGAGGCTTACTAGCCTACTGCCAGACACCTAGCAGTCGACTGTCGGGCCTGGGTCTGCACTAAGCAGTCGACTGGCCATCCTCGCAGTCAACTGTCATGTTCTTGGAAACCTAGAAGTGTAAACAAAGGCTTAGCAGTCGACTGCCAAGTTCCTAGCAGTCGATTTTTGGGCCCAGGTTTGCACTAAGCAGTCGACTATCGTGCTCATATTTTACCCAGAACGCATTCTAGAAAGCCGCCAGCTGGCTGCAACACGCTGGTAGCCGACTGCTAGCTTACTGTCTGGCACCAGAGGAATACAGAGAGCCATCAGCCGACTGCTAGCCTTCCAACAGTCGACTGGCAGCCCTCTAACTTGCGAAATGAGGTTTTTAATGGTAATTGAGCGTAGTAATTCTTCATACTAACTTAATTGAAGGCTCACAACATAGGTAAGCCAGGAAACTAGGAGTTTTGGGTGATGATACCCTTGGGATAGTGAAAGAAAAGAGAGCAGAAAACACAAAGAGGGAGAGAGAAAAGTATTCTCAATGTATGCCTTAGGGTAGATAGGCTCATGATCGAGTGACCGATTGTCAGTATGGGACGGTCGTTGGGCATTCCATGGTTGTGCCATAAATTGGGATGGTTAAACATCCACTTGAACTTAGATGATTTTGAAAACACTGTGATCGTTGTGAACTTTAAGTTAGTGTCATCTCCCAAAGGCCATATGTGAAACACATACTTAGAGTTAGGCATAACTATGACCATGGGCCAATTCACCCCATAGTATATGTAGAGAATAGCGTACCAGGAGTGTGATCCATCGAAAAGGGATGGTGATTCTATAGTATTATGATCCGCCCAAAAGCGGAGAGGAAATGATCCGAGTAGAGTTAACGGTGATCCCATAAGAGTATACTAGCCCCGTTTAGGATGAAAGAGAGTAATCCTATTGGTCAGGGATAATCTACTGGAAAGGGGCAGGGACCATTACGATACTTGGATCCACAGGGGGACACCTCAGAATGTACAAAAGGTTAAAGCATGGCTAAATAGACATGTGCTCATTCATATAGACAGTGGTGTGTGGAGTTGTTGCTGGGCGACTCTCCCGATTACTCTCAGGGTGTTTTATGTATTGCTCGCATGTTATGGAAATGAAATGATATTATTTTTACTATCCCACATGTGTTTTATAAAAAAAGTTTTATGATGAGAATAATGATGAATACACTTCCCATGTTTACAAGTTGATGTTTTAAATGCACATGCATACATATGAGTATATACCATGATTAAATGCTTCACTCATTGCATCCCCATTGTATGTTATATGTTCTATGAAAGAATGTGGAGGTTTTTCGTGTAAGCATGGTGGTACAGGTTAACGAATTGTTTAATTGGTTGTATTGCTACTGAGATTCATTTCTCACAATATTGTTGACATGTACCAGATGTGTAGGTTCCCTTGAGCTGGAGTAAGAAGGTAAGGTATGTAGAAGTGTCCCACCTAGGCACACAAATTGTTTATTTTGGATATTATAAGTACACATTAGGATTGAGCTAGCTTTCATGATATTTTGAGAAAGGCTAGTGTAGGATTATTTTGTATAGCCTATTCTAACTTACCTGTACATGAATTAGGCTGGATTGATGATTAGACTATTTAATGGGGTTATGAGTGGCAAGATTGTTGCCTCCGTACCCAATAGTTAATTGATTATATTTAATTAAGAATGCATGTCTATGTATAGTTAATTCAGGTGTATGATATATGTGTTTTTTTCGCTGTGATATTGAGAGAACCCGAGAGTAGAGACCAACCCAAATGACAGTTAATTAATTCACTTGGTAAAAAGATTAAAATTTACTCAGGTAGAAGGGATAGTAACACCAACACTCTGATAATTATTTTCATATTATAGTTTCTAAAATAACTAAAGGAACCGTAAGATAGAGGGTGTTACACTTGGAGTAGCTTGGAGGGTGACAATCCTTGCTAGTCTTTGGAGCCTAAAACTTCAATTCCCTTGCCTTCCCACAAAGGTCACAAGGAGAGCCAATCCAGAGTTGAAGAAAGAGATTGGGAAGCATCAAGAGGTAATTCAAATCATAATCAAGAAGGGAGTTCAAGATCCAAACTAGTCATCCAAAACTTGACAGATGAGGATGTTTTTATTTTCGTCTTGTTCTTCTTCCTTTGATTTAATTCTTATTGTTTTATTCATGAACATGAGTAGCTAGATTGGTAGAACCCAATTAGGGTTCTTAGACTATGTTGATAATTTGATATGAATACGATTGGGTTATAAATTGAATTGTGTGATCTTCCTCTAGTTAAAGATTAATCAAGTTTTATTACAAGACATCGTAAGAAAACTATCTAGATTCCTCTCAAATACTCTAACCAATGATGTTTGGAATTGGAAAATTAACTAGAGAGAATAGTTGATCTTCGCTCGGACCAAGAGGTTGACAACTGCTAGACCAGGAGAAACTCTTAATAAGCCTTAATGCTGATCTATACTTGACCATTGGACACGAATAGCTAATGGAAGATATAGGTTTTAGAAATCCATCAAAACCAACTGAAAATCTGGATTTACTTTACACAGGTAGCACAGTCAATTTCATAACTCATTACCTTTTGTTTACATATCATATAGTTTAAGACCCCAATGGGTTTGCTTTTCTAGAACTTGATAATTCACCGTCTTAACACTTACTTTACTTTCCCTCCAAAGTTAAGAGAGTGATAATTAGATTTAGATAATTAAAAATCTAGCATTATTCTTCTTAGGCTAGATAACAATGATTAAGTAGTAACTCTGGGCTTTCCCGTTCCCGTGGGAACAACCTTGGTACTCACCATTGCGATTAATTAACCTCATCTCTAAGTGAAAATTAACTATTCTCTGCGATTAGATTCCAATTTCAATTATCATCTCTCGATCTCACAAAGAAATCTAATTAGCATTCACAATAACCTCTTGTAATGAAAACTTAAACAATACATGAATAATCGCAAAGAAGATCACAGCATCATAATTAGTATCCATACAAATTAAAAAAGAATACCCACACAGTCAGGAACCCCAATGGAGTTTACAAATTTAGCCACACATATTTACAGGCAATTTCATTAGATAATCCATCAGACAATTAATTATACAGGAGAAAAAAATAGTAAAATTATGCATGCCCCTGTCTTCTTAAATGCTCAATAGTAGCTGCACGAATTGACCGCTAGAAAACCATTGGAATCTTGCCAAAAAATTGCCAAAAGAATCAACTTCAAATCTGTCCAAAAGCTCCACGGGTCGCGGGTCACAAAATGGGTCTTGGTTCATGGATCTCAGGTACTCGATGAAAAATGGCTAAAACGATAGCCAGAGCTAAGGCAGAAGGTTGCGGGCGAGGGGCCGAGTGACGAATGGGTAGTTTTTGGCTATAGACCGGATGAACGACGTCGAAAATAACTACAAACACAAATGGGTTGTTTTCTTGAGTCCGTCGTATATCTCACAATCTAGGGCATTGCAGTGGCCGGCGAGCTGGGGAAAGCTGGTGAATAAGCTGTTGAAGGTTGCAAGGACGGTTGCTTATGGTGGGTTAGCCAAAAAATGTCGCAGATAGCCACAATGTAGACGGGTCTTCCTCTCGAGTCGCACATCTTCTCTTTTGGATTTGCTTCTTTTCGATGACTATGCACGACAGTGGTGGCTTACCCATCATCCCCTATTATCGGAGTGAAGTCGCGCCACCGTGAAGCTCCGATTGAACGCTCCATTTCATGCTAAACTCTCGGGTCCTCTCCTTTCACGCAATACACTCCTCATGGCTTTGATGAAAAATCAGTGTTCCAATCCTTTTTTTCTCTTTCTTCTCGTGAGTCTCTCCTTTTTAGCCCAGTCTACCTGCTTTCAGCCCAGTCCAAGGCCCAATAAGGCTTAAGCTCAGCCCAATAAGCAAAATTGGCCCAAATAGCCTATTTTGGGTGCTCTAAAGGCTATCTAAGCTCAAAATTGCTCTGTTTACTGATGATGACTTGATAAAATGCCTAAAAATAAAATAATGCAAACTTAGGTGATTTTTATAATAAAATTACATAAAAATACTCATAAAATAGACAATTAACATTAGGTAAATATGTGTAAAATAAGGCACTTCATTTACTCAGGTAGAAGTGATAGTAACACACCATTATACCTTTAAACACTTAAAAGGAACCATAGGCTAATGGGGGTGTTACAATGGCAAATTAGAATCCATAGCCCAAACTCTATGGAGTATATACCATGCAAGGGTAAACTCTGTGGAGTATGTACCATGTGAGGGTGTCCTACTAATATGTGCCTTACTTTGTAAGATGATGCTTAAGTGGAAGTTAATGCTGTAGGTATTTTCCAGACTTAAAAAAGGAAGTTTGTGTAATACCTTATATTCTCTTATTTAGTTTTAAATCAATGTTCTCTTAATTAATTGAATGAGTTTGCTATAAAGTATGATGAATTTTCTTGTGTAACTTAGTGGTTAGAATAAATAATAACACTTTCTTCCTTGTGGTAACAGAATTATAATGTGAATGGGAGGAAAACACCACATAAAAGTTTAGGTGCTTGAGGTGCTTACATAAAAGTTTAGGTGCTTAAGGTGCTTGAGTTGATTTAATTTCTCTTTTCTTTCTTTTACCTGACCGAATTACTAAAGGAGAGAAGAGTATTGCAAATCAAACATATGCACATGAAATTGATGAAGGATGTGAGTTTTTAAAGATATATGTATATACCTACACGGCTAGGACAAGTGGGAAAGGAGAGAAGAAGTGTATCATTTATATATATATACATATACATATTGAGTGAAGCGGCAAAATGGAAGGGAGAGGGAAGAAATGTGTGAAGCTAGTTTTCCTTTTTCCCTCCCTTGAATTTTTCTTCAAGGTAACCAAGTGATGAGCTTACTTAGGCATGTGAATTTCTTTTAACCATGAAACAATAGAGAGACCATTAGATATAAATATAAATTCGGTGAAGGAAAATGGGAGGTAGAGAAGTTGAATATTTAATCAAACCAAATAAGAATTACACATAAGAATTGCATGCCAAACCGTGCAACTTGCATGGCCAAGAGATGAGTAAGCTTGTGTGAAAAGAGCTGTACAGATTACGTGAAGAGTGTAGCTTGCATAAATCTCTCTTTTTCCTTTCCTTTGGCACCACCGAACAATGGAATTAATTACGCATGTAAAATGATAAAACATAAGTCTTGCATGGAAGGAGCAACTTATGTACAATGGGTGACTTGCATGTGTCTCCCTCCTTCCCTTCCTTGGCATGATTGAGTGGATTAAGTAACACCAATTTGCAAGAAAGGTGGGCTGCACTTAAATTTCACAAAATGCTATAAAATAAGAATAATGAAAGATGAGAATGAGGTGTGGCATTCCCTTTAGATGATTAAACCATATACAACAGAGAGAGGAAATCAAAAGGTGCATACAGCAAGAGAGAAAGTGTAACATCCGCTCCAATTATGATTAAAGAGATGTTTGATAATTGCTAATTTGATGTTTAATGCTTGTGTATGTTGCATTGTTGCATATAGTTGCATTAGTATAGGGACTAACTTGAAAGAATTACAATTCCTTAGTTGACAGTAAGGCTAAGGACCTAAATGAAAAGGGAAAATATGTGGACACTAAAGCTACAAAGTGGCTAAGGATTAGAATGCAATTTCCTAACTTTCTCATAAACCTTAGCTGTAACCAAAACCCCCACACACTTCTGCCATACTAGATTTTAGAGAGAGAAGCTGAAGGGGGCAGCTAGAGAGAGAAAGGGGTGAGCTAGGGCTTGAGGAGGAAATTCTACTAAGGAAAGAGCATATTTGAGGCTAAGAATCAGCCCAATAGCAAGGGAGGATCATTTCTAACATATCAAACACACACATTTCGCAAGAATCAAGGTAGCAATCCATCCTAAACCCCTATCTTTTTCTGAAATGTTACTATTTCTGGAAAATATAGATTTCTACATGTTTGAAATGAGATTGGGGTTAAACCTACATTTTATATGCTTTTCTACTTTTATGGGATGTTGTGTTGCTGAATGTATGCTCATATATGTGCTTGTAATAGATTGGAAGGGCTGGGTTATGTTCATCTAGAGATATAGACTATTTTTCCTTTAATGTACCATGTTTGAGCTAATAGATGAGAAATGTTTAATGAAAAGTAAAGTTTTTTGTATGGAAATTAAGCTCATATGTTTAGAATTGAAAATGGAATGCATTCTGGATTGGGTATTATCAAAATCATGTTTTCTAAACTACAGCAAAGCATAGCAGCCGACCGTTAAGTATGAGGCAGTCGACTGCCATGTTCTTGGAAAACCTAAAAGTGTAGACAGAGGCTTAGCAACTGACTGCCAGATACCTAGCATTCTACTATCGAGCCTGAGTCTGCCCTAAGTAGTCAATTGGCCATCCTTGCAGTCGATTGTTGTGTTCCTGGAAAACTTAGAAGTGCAGACAGAGGCTTAGTAGTCGACTGCCAGGTTCCTAGCAGTTGACTGTCCGGCCCAGGTTTTCACTAAGCAATCGATTGGCAGTCTTAGCGGTCAATTATCGTGATCATATTTTTACCCAAAACGCATTTCAGAAAGCCACCAGCCACACTGGCAGTCGAATGTGAGCTTATTGTTTGGTATTTGAGGATTACAGAGAGCCACTAGTTGACTACTAGCCTTCCAGCAGTCGACTAGCAGCCCTCTAGCTTACGAAATGAGATTTTTAATGGCAATTGAGCTTAGTAATCCTTCATACTATCTTGATTAAGGGCTCACAACATAGGTAAGTAAGGAAACTAGGAGTCTTAGGTAATGAGACCCTTGTGATAGTAAAACAAAGAGAGAGCAGAAAACACAAAAAGGGAAAGAGGAAAGTATTCTTAGTGTATGCCTTAAGGTAGATAGGCTCATGATCGAGTGATCGATTGTCAGTATGGGATGGTCGTTAGGCATTCCACAGTTATGCCATAAATTAGGATGGTTAAACATCCACTTGAACTTAGATGATTTTGAAAACATCGTGATGGTTGCGAACTTTAAGTTAGTGTCATCTCCCAAGGGCCATATGAGAAACACATACTTAAAGTTAAGAATAACCATGGGTATGAGCCGATTCACCTTAGAGTATATATAGAGAATAGCGTACTAGGAGTGTGATCCACCTTGAAGTAATGGTGGTGATTCCATAGTATTATGATTCGCCCAAAAGAAGAAAGGAAATGATTCGGCTAGAGTTGATGTTGATCCCATGAGAGTTATACCAGTCCCGTTTGGGACGAAAGGGAGGAATCTCGCTGGTCAGGGATGATCTGTCAGAAAGGGGCAGGGACCATTAAGGTACTCAGATAAACTGGGGATGCCTTAGAATGTACAAAAGTTAAGGCATGTCTAAATAGTCATGCGCTCATTCATTTAGATAGTGGTGCGTGGAGTTGTTGTTAGGCGACTCTCTCGATTACTCTTAGGGTATTTTATGTACTGCTCGCATGTTATGGAAATGAAATGATGTTATGTTTACTATCCCACATGTATTTTATAAGAAATTTTTTATGATGAGAATGATGATGAATACACTTTCCATGTTTTAAAGTTGATATGTTCTAAATGCACATGCATTTAACATGATTAAATGCTACACTCATTACATCCCAATAGTATGCGATATGTTTTATGAAAGAATGTAGAGCTTTTTTTTCGTGCGAGTACGGTGGTACAGGTTAATGGATTTTGTAATTGGTTGTATTGCTACTGAGATTCATTTCTCATAATAATGTTGACATATACTAGATGCGTAGGTCCCCTTGAGCTGGAGACGAAGGTAAAGTATAAAGAAGTGTCCAATTTGGGCATGTAGACTGTTTAATTTGCATAGTATAAGTAGGTGGTAGGGTTGAGCTAGCCTTCTTGATATTTTGAGAAGGGCTAGTGTAGGATTATTTGTATAGCCTGTTCTAACTTATCTGTATAGGAACTAGGCTGAATTAATGAATAGACTAATTAATGGGGTTATGAGTGGTAGGATTGTTGCCTTCATGCCCAATAGTTAACTAACTATATTTAATTAAGAATGCTTTTTAATGTATAGTTAATCTAGGTGTATTATATATATATTTATTCCGCTGCGATATTGAGAGAACCTAAGAGTAGAGACCAATCCAAATGCACTCAATTAATCAACTTGGTAAAAAGTTTAAAATTTGCTCGGTTATAAGTAATAGTAACACTAACACTCTAATAATTATTTTCATATTATAGTTTTTTTTTTAAAAATCTCTAAAAGGAACCGTAAGATAGAGGGTGTTACATTTGTTGGTATCAGAGCATGGCTACCACAGTTAGCACATAGCTAACTCGGTAGCTGTAAATGCTAACTAAGTAGTATGGGTAGATTCCTCAGGATAGAGACTATTACAAGTTAGTTAGCTGAGCCTAGGCAGTTGACTACTTGTACTATGTTTTGACTTGAGGAATGGAGTGTTAGATTAGGGAATGTATAGTATTTCCTGTGAAGCCATATATTCTCTGATAAATATTCTATTAATGATACTGATCACCTCAATAATGTTTTTTTTAAGAGTAAGCTATGGCAGCTCCCAGGAGAAATGGTACAAGGGATAAGGATGGAGAAGCAAATTTGGCTAGGGTAATGCAAACCTTAATAGGAATGGTGAAGGCCATAAGGGAATAGGCCACTGCTGCCACCCAATAAGCTGCTACTGCCACACAACAGGTGGCTACCATTGCTGAAGTGTTGAGACAAATAAAGGAGGATAAGAATGCAAACAAAAATCCTATCCTTGAGGGAGAACTAGTGAGGGATCAGAACTACAAGGGGTGGTCTAAGTTCAAGAAATCTAAACCTTCGACCTTTAAGAGTGAGTTTAACTTGAAGCTTGCTGAAGAATGGCTAACTCAAATGGAGAAGATGTTTGCAGTACTAGGAAATACGGATGCCTAGAAGGTACAGTTCTCCACCTACATACTAGCTGGGGAGGTTGAGCACTGGTGGAAAGGAGCCAAGCAGTTAATAGAGGCCTAAAAAGTCCAAATCACTTGGAACTCTTTTAAGGAGGTGTTTTTGAAGTACTTCCCTCAAAATGTAAGGAATGATAAGGAAGTGGAGTTTATGAAGTTAAGAAAAGGCAATGTGTCCTTTGATGAGTACCTGGCTAAGTTTGAGGAGCTATCTAAGTTTTCCTCTTACTTGCAAGTTAGGCAGGATGAAGCATGGAAAGGCCATGCTCTTATAGGCTAGGCTGAACTAGGAATTAAAGAAGGTGGTGGCTCCCATAGAGATTAAGAACTATGCCCTGTTAGCAAATAAGTACCGCATAGTGGCGCAAGGCCTAGCAAAGGTCACTAAGGGGAAGAAGGAGTATAACCCCCTTAAGAGAAAGATACCACAGGACTTTGGTAAGGGTAAAGAGGTATAGACTAGGAAGAAGCCCATAAGTGGGCAAACTACTCCAAGTAACTGCCCCAAGTGTGGGAAGAGTCATGGGAATGAGCCCTGTTTGGTGGGACAGAACATCTGCTACAAGTGTGGCAAGCCAGGATACTTTAGCGGAGAATGCCCACTGTGGAAGAAGTCAACTGAGGCCCTTGAGCCTCTAACTAAAGGGAGAGTCTACACCCTCAAAGGCAAAAAGGTGGATCGATCCGATGATTCTATAAAAGATTAGTGTTTCATAAATGATATTCCTTTAATTATACTGTATGATTCTGGTGCTACTCATTCATTTATTTCTCATGAATTTGTGGAAAAGTTGAGCCTACCTGTGACCAGATTACCATATGACTTGTCTGTTTCTACTACGGTTGGAAAACATATTTTAACTTCCTTGAATTGTTTAAATTGCCCTATCATTGTTGAAAGTAAACCTTTTGCTTTTGACCTTATCTGTCTACCTTTGGTGGATTTAGATGTTATCTTAGGAATGGATTGGCTGTCTTTTAATAAAGTGGTTTTAAATTATTTTAAGAAGTCTATGACTTTTATAGATACTATACCTGTGAATAGGGGTACTGAGGAAAAGATCCAAAGATTATGTTTTCTGTGTTCTTCTGAGGTTGAGAGTCAGCATAAGCTTGATAGTATCCCTGTAGTTAGAGAGTTTTCTGATGTCTTTCCCGAGGAGATCTCTAGTCTTCCACCAGAAAGAGAGGTAGAATTCTTTATAGAGTTAGTTCTCGGGGCAGGACTGATCTCTATAGCACCATATAGGATGTCTCCCTTGGAGCTCAATGAACTTAAGGTTCAGATAGAGGACCTATTGGAGAAGCAATTCATTAGACCCAATGCTTCATCATGGGGAATGCCTTAGAATGTACAAAAGTTAAGGCATGTCGAAATAGTCATACGCTCATGCATATAGACAGTGGTGTGTGAAGTTATTGCTAGGCGACTCTCTCGATTACTCTTAGGGTGTTTTATGTACTGCTTGCATGTTATGGAAATGAAATGATGTTATGTTTACTATCCCATATGTGTTTTACAAGAAATGTTTTATGATGAGAATGATGATGAATACACTTCCTATGTTTTAAAGTTGATATGTTCTAAATGCACATGCATACATATGAGTACATAACATGATTAAATGCTACACTCATTACATCCCAATAGTATGCGATATGTTTTATGAAAGAATGTAGAGCTTTTTTTTCGTGTGAGTACGGTGGTACAGGTCAATGGATTTTGTAACTGGTTGTATTGCTACTGAGATTCATTTCTCACAATAGTGTTGACATATACCAGATGTGTAGGTTCCCTTGAGCTGGAGAAGAAGGTAAAGTATGAAGAAGTGTCCAATTTGGGCATATAGATTGTTTAATTTGCATAGTATAAGTAGGTGGTAGGGTTGAGCTAGCCTTCTTGATATTTTGAGAAAGGCTAGTGTAGGATTATTTTGTATAGCCTGTTCTAACTTATCCATATAGGAACTAGGCTGAATTGATGAATAGACTAATTAATGGTGTTATGAGTGGCAGGATTGTTACCTCCATGCCTAATAATTAACTAACTACATTTAATTAAGAATGCTTGTTTATGTATAGTTAATCTAGGTGTATTATATATATATATATATATTTATTCCACTGCGATATTGAGAGAACCTGAGAGTAGAGACCAATCCAAATGCACTCAATTAATCAACTTGGTAAAAGGTTTAAAATTTGCTTGGGTAGAAGTAATAGTAACACCAACACTCTGATAATTGTTTTCATATTATAGTTTTTTTTAAAATCTCTAAAAGGAACCATAAGATAGAGGGTGTTACAAAAAGAGAGTTGCTTGGCAAGGAAAAAGAAAAGCTCGTGAGGGGGAAAGAGTTAATCTAGAAAAAAGAGAAGGAAGCAAAGGATTAAGAGGAAAATTCAAAGGGAGAGCCAAGATAATCTCACTTTATTTCATCCTTGAGGTAGGTTAGCAATTCTTTGACTTTTGTTCCATGTTTTAGAATATATGCATCTTGATTTTCCAAGCTTGCATGGAATATTAGTTTCTTCTCTACATTCTTGATGATATGAATGTCATGTTGGCTAAGCTTTTATGGTTAATTGGTATGTTTGTTATTGTGCTAAAATGGATATTGTTGTCTTATGGAAGGATTGTAACACCCCTTATCTTATCTTAACAATGTCATATTGCTTCTTCAGATAAGTGGTTACATGGATTCTAGTCTTTAATTATATTTAATTCTCCTGAGCATCCAATCCATTATAGATTTGTTATTGCAATTAGGTTTGGGTTCTTATGCTAAGGTAAAATTCTTTGGCACAATGAAATATAAAATATTAAACACTACAGAAGAATATATAAAAACTTTTTTGATATATGTATATACATTATAACAACTGTTTAGTACATCTTTTTGTATACAGATACTAGGATAGATGAAGTACCCATCCATAAAGAGTAAGGAGACAACAGGCCTGCCACTCATACTCCTTTTACAAATATCATGGGTGAATAGGTCCTTCACATATCCCTATACTTATACCCTTTTTCTTTCTATGCACAGCCAAAAATACCAGCCCTAATCCCAACCCAAAAAGAACATGTAGAATTAGGACTCCAAAAAGGTCAGGCTATAGCTACATATTTATGTACTTATCTATTCCATAGGGACCTCAAAAATAGTGATAACATAAACATTCTTGACAATAGTGAAAGTTCCCAAGAAGGGAATTTCTACTGTGGCTAACTCCACCTCCATTATCACGCAATATCTAGTCATCTAATACATTTCAGTTCAGCAATGAGAAATACATTCCCAGTAGATAAACAAACCAGTTTATTTTAAAAAAACTGACATGTATCACTATAATCATACAGAAAACACTCTACATACGACTTAATTTCAAAACTCTTTTCATATAGATACTTGGATATGACTTATCATGAAAACATATGTGGATGCAGCTATATAAATGAAATACACAGTCAATTTAGTCATTCATGGAATGGACTACAAGCATTCAATGCTTACATGTCATAATCATAATCACATAAATCACGTTTATGCAATACATAACATAACACTTCGTAAATACTCAATTATGGGAAGGTATACATAAGATCATTCCCTCCCACTTAACTGTGCTCTTTCGAGGTATACACCAGATCATTCCTCCTACATTTCAATTCCTTGGGAGTTTACACCAGATCATTCCCCTCAAGACAACTTCCTTGGAAGGTATACATTAGATCATTCCTTCACAGGCTTTTAGTCTCAAGAGGTATTCACCAGATCATTCCTCTTCATTTAATTCCTTGGGAGTTTAAACTATATCATTCCCCACAAGGAAGCTTTAACCATGCCTTCCACAATTACATTAAGCCTTTTTGTGCTATTCAATCATATTCACATGATTTTTTTGACATTTTCTATCAATGGTAAAATATATATTATTTACCACTCACTCTAGATCATTACCTCATTTTCTGTCTTTTCACATATCATAGGCCAATTTAGATGGCATTTTAGGCTACTTCCAATTGACATACAAGTTTAGCCATTTTAGGGAAAATGCTATATGGTATTCGGCCAAGGCAAGGAAATCATGAGAACATGGCATTTCTAACTCATTTAATTCCTTTCTAGCATCATTCTCACCATTTAAACATTTTGGCAACAATTCTAATGATTATGCCTAACACTTTCTCACACCTCAAAATTGTGTAAGTGCACTTTAAGCCATCCTTTTTCATACTTTTCTAACTCATTATTCATACCAATTATGGCAATACATTTAATCCCACAACTTTACATTTTTGTGCACACTTTTAAGGTGAAATGGTAAGGCTTCAAATTGGAAAAATCACTAAGGCATAAAAGTTACCATAACTTTCTCTCTCCTCTTTACTTATGATGGCCTTTACAAGGCTTTCTAACCATTTACAAGCAACATTTCAGCACCAACCACATGAACTCATTCGGCCAAAATAGGTATATCATATTCTCATGGTTTATGGTGAAACTAGAAAATAAGAAAAATGTCTAAACATTAATCTAATTAGACTTTCTCTCTCTTACCATTTTCTCACTCTTTATGGCACACTTTCTAGCCTAGAATTTTACCAAAATTCAGCACCATTATAGCCCTAGCAATTCGAACAAGGTGAGAAAACAAGAAAAATGGAGTTGTTTCTTCACTTTGCTGACAATACAACAAAATTCATGCAAAAACCATGCAAAAACACCATTTTCTCACTCCTACCAACACAAACTCAGCCTTAACACAAGTTAGGGTTTGGCAAAATCAAAGTTCCATCCATGAAAATTTATCATTTCATGAGTTTCCATGCTTTCCTACATGTCTATAGTCATAACCACAAGTTGTTTCCAACAGATTTCACACCCAAGCATGCAAATCCACCATAAACATGTAGAGAGAGAAATAGCCATCATTCTTGAAAATTGAAAACACCATAAACATACTATTAAACATGCAAATAATGGCATAGGATTGTTTATCTACCTTGAAAAGCTAGTATATGTGTGATTTCCTAGTTGTTTTGATGAGAGCTCTTTCTTCTCCAAGGTAGACAAGCAATTCGGTTACTTCCTCTTCCTCTTCACCTTTCAGGACAATTCTAGTATGTGGGAGAAGAAGAAGGCTGAATTTAAGGTTTGAATTATTTACAAAAATACCATTCATGCTAAATTGTCCATTTCATCCCCTTTTCTTTTCTTTTTTAACAATGGCATTGTCTCTCCTTGCAATTGTAATTTTGTGCAACTTCCATGGGCTAGCACTATTCTGCCCTTCAAGAATTTTGAATTTTCATAGTAGTCCCTTAACTTTTCAAAAATTGCATTTTAGTCCCTAAGAAAAGTGCCTTTTTTGCCATTAAGTCCAATTTGGCAAATTTTTACTCCATTTTCACCTCTTTTTAGTTTTAAGAGTTAAGGATCACTTAAATAGGATTTCATGAAGCTTATTTTCATGAGTTTACTAATTTACCCTTACTTTAGCAAAATTATAATTTTGCCCCTAAGATAAATTTACCTTTTTGCCCTTTATGTTAAAATTATTATTTCACTCTCATTCTTTCTCCTTTTGATCAAGAATGATTATGGATTTCTAATTCCCACCTTCATAGAATATCTAGGGTAAAAACTAAATTTTTCCTACATCATATAAAATTATTGTCATATCCATAGTGTGAAATTACAATTTTACCCTTTTAGAAAAAATTATCTTTCAACATCAATGTATGTAACTTCTTGCATAACTAGATTCTTCTTCTCTCTTAAAGGAAATTGATAAGAATCCTTTGATGTAATTCCATAAAATAAAAGAATTAAAACTAATTTTAATTTTTTTTCCATTTATGATAAAATTACTATTTTACCCTTGTTTGATAAATTTCCAATTTCATTCTTTTCATGGCAAAATAATTATATGTTGATGAAAAGGTCCATTCTAACTCCTTGATAATCCATTCTTAACATCCCATGAATATTACTAATAATAATAATAATAATAATAATAATAATAATAATAATAATAATAATAATAATAATAATAATAATAATAACATCGTCATAACATGCGAGTGTCAGGATTGGATGTTACAAGAATTATTGTTGACAGAAAAATCCAGCATGTATGATAGAAAGCCCTAACTTAGGATAATGGTAGAAAAATTTTGTTTGTGCATGCTTCATGTAGCTTTTATGTTAAAAATACCAGAAAGGGAGTACACTATCCAGATGTTGGCTTGAAACCATGGTATCACCCTTGTCCGCCTATCAAACCTGAGAGTGACCTTTGTAATGTATGGAAAGACTTGTTGAAAAATGTGTGAGGAAGGTTACATTTCAATTAGGGTAGGAAAGAGGGAGAACATAATGACAAATTAGTCTATGGTAAATGAATGACCCTTTTACATATGATAAATGTTTATGTTAGATGTGAGAATGATGGGATTAGTGTAATCATAAATTGTAGCATGTAAAATGAGCCAATGAAATAAGTAGAAAGGAATGGCTAATGGAATGGTTACATAACTTGGATGTGAGGGAGAGTACCATAATAATTTTCATATGTGGTATCATTAGTCTTGAAATGTAGGAACGATGGAAGAATGTGAAAATTGGACAGAAAAAACCTTAGATTCCACCCCTTTCTCATGATGACCGAAAATAACCCTTCATTTTGTCTTGGTAACCAAATCCATGTACTAAGTGTAAATGACTTACAATGTGACCTAGTGAGGTGTGACTGAAGGTACTTCACACCCGTGACCTAGTGTTCACAATGATAAAGGTGGACAAGTATCCATAATCTGACCTAGTGAGGTGTGACAGAAAGTGCTTCACAGTTGTGACCTAGTGTTCACAATGATAAAGGTGGCTAAGTGTCCACAATGTGACCTAGTAAGGTGTGACCGAAGGTGCTTCACACCCGTGACCTAGTGTTCACAATGATAAAGGTGGCCAAGTGTCCACAATGTGATTTAGTGAGGTGTGACCAAAGGTGCTTGACACTCGTGACCTAGTGTTCATAATGATAAAGGTGGCCAAGTGTCCACAATATAACCTAGCGAGGTGTGACCGAAGGTGCTTCACACCCGTGACCTAGTGTTTATAATGATAAAGGTGGCCAAGTGTCCACACATGTGACCTAGTGAGGTATGGCCGAAGGTGTTCCACACTTGTGACCTAGTGTTCAAAATTATTTTATAAGGGTGGCCAAGTGTCCACAATTCTTAAGGTACGACTGAAGGTGCTTCACACTTGGGATAAGGTAAGTTTTAAGAATGAAATGTATAATTGATTATTTTTTATTTCAGTTTTAACATGTATGATCCCATGAAAAGATGTTAAACTTGAAATGAGAATATCTACGTTTATCACATTGAAATTTCAAATAATCATGCAATGCTTGCCAATTGATATATATAAATGAGACTGCATTTTAAATGACTAGAATGAAAATGTTTTTGGTGCTTGCACCCTGGTACATATTAGTTCATTTTAAAATAATGAATTGTTAAGCTACTAGAAAACTTGTGTTTCTCATTTATATGCTAATATATATCAGATGCGGATGCTTAGCAGTGCCAGGGAAAGATGGAAGTCCCTTTTGTTTAGAGCATTTTATATTCCTTTATTTTAGGTCCTGATTCTATATATGTTTTTGGGATTAGAATTAGGGCTATTATTTTGGTTGTATATAGAAAAGGGAAAAAGGCGATCATTGGGGGAAGGATATTGAAGGATCGGTTCATCCCTAGTGCTTTGTAAGAGGAGTTTGAGTGACAGGTTTTTGGTCTCCTAACTCCTTATGGACGGGTACTTCATATATCTTGGTATATGTTCACAAAAAGATGTAACAGACATTTATTATTTATATTATATGTAAGTTTTATAAATTCTACTGTGATGTATTAAATTTAATTTCTGGTGTGTATAAAGTATGGTTATCTGAGCAAAAGAACCCGAACCTAATCCATAATAATAATACTTAATAGTATAAATGCTCAGACATTGCAAATGAATACTTAAGGTTAAGAGTAATGTACCAAACTTATCTGGATACAATTGGAGGAGTTGTAATACTAAATAAGGGCGTTATAGTTTGACCCCCATTTCAACACCTACAATACTGGATGAAGAGAGCATGCAAACTTTAGTTATATCCCTAGAAACCAAAACTATCAAAATCCCTCAAATTTTTAGAACCAACAACAAAGGTACAATAATTTTCAATCTAAACCTGCTCAAGTTCTCAACAACAACTTGTTGCTTCTTCTTCAAAACCAAGCCCATCACTTGAAGAGTTAATCAAATAGCTAACCATTAGTAACTAACAATTCTAGACTCAAATGACTCAAAATACCCAATAATTCCAAAACCAAACCAACACTACTATTTAGAATTTGGAGAATCAAAAGAGCTAGTTGGAAAATTAAGTGAGTAAGCTGGACAATCAAGTAAAAAGGGAATCTTCCTTCACAAACAGAAGTTAATCCTAGAAAAAATGCAAGTGTCATCACTTTGAGGAGTGGAAAAGAATTGGAAAAATTACTTGAGAAGGAAGCTTGTGGGCACAAGGCTAGATAGACCAAGGATTTAGAAGAAGAAATTTTTGTACTAGAGAAGTTAACAGAAGAGAAGAAATATGAGAATCTTCCATCACCTCTGATTATTAAACCACCTTTTCTAGAAAAGACTATTTAGATCCAAGAAGGATAAATAGGAGAAGGAAATTATAGAGACCTTTAGAAAAGTGGAAGCGAATATTCCTCTCCTTGATGCCATAAAGCAAGTGCCAAGATATGACAAGTTCCTCAAGGAACTTTACACAAATAAGAAGAAATTGCTAGGGAATGAAAGAGTAAGCATGGGAGAAAACATCCCATTTGTCCTCCATAAGAAATTGCCTAAAAAATGCAAGGATCAAGGCATGTTTGCCTTATCCTGAAAGATAGGCAATGTAAGGATCATAAAGGCCATGTGTGACCTAAGAGCTTCAATCAATGTGATGCCATTATCAATATATTCAACCCTCAATGCTGGAGAGTTGAAGACAAGAGTTGTAATCCAATTGGTAGATAGGTCAGTGGTGTATCCTAAAGAGGCACTAGAAGTTGTCTTAGTTTAAGTGAATGATTTAGTATTCCCAGATGATTTTTACATTCTCGATATAGAGAGTGACAATTTAAATAAATATTCAAATGTACTGCTAGGTAGGGCATTCCTTAGTGCAACCAAAAAAAAAAAGATAGATGTGCATAAAGGAACACTAAAAATGGATTTTAACAGACAAGTTATTGAAGTTTAACATGTACAATGCAATGAAGTATCCTAAGAACACTCCTTCAATATGCAAAGTTGAAATCATAGACCCTTTAATCCAAGAGTTGGTTGAACTCCAAAAACCTGACATGCTACATACTGTCTTGAGTACAAATATAGATTCTACTATCCTTAAGCAGCTTGAAGTTATTTATAGTGAAGATCTTGAAATCACATAAATAATTCAAAAGCTTGAGATACCCAAGAATAAATTTGAAATTCATTCTGTGTATGAACTAAATCCTTTCCATACTAAAATTCTTTCTTCCATTATGTAGGAGCCTACACTAGAACTGGAGCCCCAAGCACCTCAAATATGCTTACCTAGGAAAAGGAGAGACCTTGCCTGTTATTATCTCTAGTAAGCTATTTGATCAAGAAGAAAAGTTAGTCAAAGTGTTGAAGCAGTCCCACTACCTGCATGCACAAACTCCTCATGGAGGAAGATGCAAATCCTAAGAGGGAAACTTAGAGAAGATTGAGCGTTCGGATTCCCTGTTGGTCGCTGCTGGGCGTTTTAGCAACGGTTTTTTTCGTTGCTAAAGTTTTTTGCAACAAATATTATTGTCACTATAACTTTTGTTAAATTAATTATTTAAACAAAAGTTATAACAACAATAATATTCGTTACAATAATATTAAAACACACTTTAGCGACGAATAAAATTACAGTTAAAAAGCTCAGCAGGGAGCACCCAACAGGGATCCAAAAGCGAAGATTGAACCCTCTTGTAATGGAGGTGGTTAGGAAGGAAGTTCTCAAGCTACTCAATGCTGGGATGATGTTCCAATATCCAAAGAAGACAAGAATCACAGTAGATGCAAATGAAGAGGAAGAGGTGGTTCCTCCTTGTGTACAAATCAAGTGTAGCGTGTGACGTGGAGGGAATGCTAATTATATTCAACTTTAAAAATCTTAAATATAATTTTAAAATTAGTGAATAATATGTAATGGCATAATTTTTTCAAATAGATAACTGGCGTTTAAGATTCCAAAACGCAGGCCTCATCCGTTTATGCCCGGGCGCTTTATCTGGCTTGTTCATCCCCTTCGCTTACGTCAAATCAAAACCCTAATTCACATTCTTTCGGCATCCGTTGCCTAGTTTCAAGAGAGATGCATATATGGCCGTCAGCTAGTATTAGAGAGTCGTTCAAGTTTGCTTACCTGAGCAAGCTCGAATGGAACCTCCAACGAATGAAGAGGGAGAAGCAGCAGTGTTCAGCCAATCAGAATTTACTGGGCAACCAGAATGTTCGCGAGTCTCAGAACGCTGACAGATCCAATTCGAATCCTGATTGTGGGATCCTTGCGTTTTTCCACGACCTATGCATGCTTCCCTCTAGCTGCTATTGTTGCTTCTGCTGTGGAGGTACCTAGCCTACCCCTTTTTACCTATATGGATTGATATTTGTTTCTAATTGTAGCTAGGCATTGAAGAATGTATCGGCGACAAACAATGCTTGATCCAATTCCATAGATCTGGAATATAGCTTAACAAAGAGAGAAAATAAATGGTTTATTGCTGTTAAACTTCGCAGGACTCTAATGCGAACTTTATAAGAAACCAAGAAAAATTAATATAGAATTGAACCCTAATCAACATCAAATTGATTTGATTTCCGGAGATTCCGAGAATAATCTCATAGTTCGTAAAGATTTTGGCCAAGAATGGACTAATTGCAAAAATAGACGAACAAAATGCTTCGCGTATGATTAAAAAAATAATTAGATTTTTGTAGTCTTAGTTTATTAGTCGGAAACTTTTTGGATTCTTCAAATCATACTGACACAATCCAGATAAATACATATCTTAAGTGAAGCCAGGTTTGGCAAATAATAGAGAAAAAATACCACCATTGGTTTACTAATCCGCTTGATTTCTTGGAAGATACTGCCATTTCCGTCTTTGATTGCAGTAGAGAGAGCAAGTCAATAGAGAGAAGAAGAAATAAAGGTTTTTCTTCTTCTTTTTAGTCTTATCTTAAGCAAAGTAATACTTCAATGGTGGAATTTATTTGGGTTTTCAAAAATTTCTGGGTTTCACTGGTGTATGAGATTATCCTGGTTCCTTAAATCTGTTATTCAGTGGTGATAGGATATAAGTGAGGTTGTCTAAGTCTTTCCTTCAATGGTGGTTTTGGCAAATTTGTTTGCTTTATGCTATTGGGGCAAAAGAGAAAGAGAAGGGCGAAAGTAAGAGATATGAGGTTGAAGAAAGAGAGAGAGTAGAGAAAAGGAGAATTAAGTTTGAAGAGAGAAAAAATGTGAGTTGGAAGAAAAGATACTGTATACCATGTCAACTTGCCCAAAAAGGGGAAAAAAAAAATGAAGGCCATATAGAATTTAACAAAATTGATTAAAAGGTCTACAATTTATTTAAGCTGAAAATGTTGCATTGGATGAGTGGTCACACTAAAAAAGATAGGATTAGGAATGAGTGTATTAGAGAAAAGGTCGTGTAACACTTACCAAAGATAAGTTAGTAAAAATGTGCCTTAGATGGTTTAGTCATATACAAAGGAGATGTAGAGGTGACCAGATATAAGATAGCCCAATAATTAGAGGTAGAAGAAGACCAAAGAAAACAATAGGAAAAATTATTAGGATGAATTTAAGTATTAATAACTTAATTGTAAAAATTACCAAAGATAGAACACATTGGCGTTGATCTATATAGCCGACCCCCTTAGTGAGAAAAGACTTGGTTTGTTGTTGTGTTATCTACAATTTATTTAAGCATATATGAAGTTTATGGATTATTTAAAAAGTTATTTGTAACATTAATATAAAATATTAAATATACCTTTAGGATGAAAATTTAATTGCGTTTTCTTTTTACAATTATAATTTTTATACTAGTTATTTAGATGCCTGTTGGCTCTATTCTTTTTCAAGTGTTACACGTTCACCATTTTAATAGGGTCTTCTTGCTCTGAATTAATTACCGAGTTGCAAATTTTATATAAATTTGTTTTTGACTCAAGCTGCATTATCCATTGAATGTACATTAGTAGTATCAACAATACTTGACTGCATCATGTGATCATTTATTCTGGGGCACTTTTGTCATCTGAGATTAGATTTTTCCTTGAAGCTTGTGTTGAGGAGAAATGAAGAGCTGCTTGGCTGGGCCTCATCTGTCCTTAGTGCTTATGGTGACAACGTGTGTAGTAAAAATAGACCAAATTCTGTACAGTTGGTTGTTGGTCTTATTTCTTGTTTTGCTACAAGAACAAAGGTATAAACTAAGTTCAGTTGTGCAGCAAAGTTGTTCTGCCTTTTTTATTTGAGACTAAGTTCAGTTGTGCAGCATCTAGGAAGCAGATTGTAGCATTTTCATTTATTGAAACTTCTTGATTCAGTTCCGCATCATTCTGCAGGCCCCTTTCCTTAAATAGTGAAGGAGGATATGGTCCATAGTATGTGCCTTGTAGGAAGAAAATCCAAGAAGAAGAATCTCCTGTGTATGCCATCTCAATAGCATAATTATTTTCCTACCAGTTCTTCCACCCTTTTTCACTTTCCTTCCCCATATTATTAAGGACCATCCATCTTGTGGCTGATTTTTACCTTCCAATCTTGGAGTACTTACAGGAACATGATCTGATTTTGCTTTAACAGTATCCCAAGCCACTCGAATATTATGAAAACGAAACTTGATATTATGAATTGTTTCTTTTGGATTTCGAACTTTCCCTTGGAACTTTACTTTATTTTGGATGACCATATTGAATAAAAGATCACTGCAAACAATTGAAGTTCTTGTGGAGTCTTCTTCCAATGATGACTTTTCACTAACCAAGTCTTTATCCACTCTTTAATATCCTTTGGTTGAATCCTTTTGGTTCTTAGGGTGAGATCAAAACCCAACCAAACCAAACTGCTCTAGCAAACTCACATTCTATGAAAAGATGATTCTCAGTCTGTGACTCTTTTCTACTTGAGTAGTACAAGTCATTAATCTGCATATGATGTTTGTTCAGATTAGTAATGACAGGCAAACAATTATTTAGCAATTTTCAAAGGAATAACACTATTCTGATAGGTATATGTAACTTTCAAAGGTTCTTCAATTCCTCATGGTTCATGTTTATTCTATTACCTACATTGACTGTGGCATTAGAGTTTGGCCGATGTTGCAGAATGTTGATGTAGCCCATTTTCATCATATAATCTCCTTTTGGATTTAGTCTCCATATTGATTTATCCTTAAGACCAGTAATAGAAAATGGCATAGAGATAATACTCTTAAGTGTTGCTGGAGGATAATGTTGTAAAAGGAGATTTGTGTTGCACTCTCCAATATTATGCAATATGAAACCCTTCACCTAAACTGATTGGGTAGGATTTCTTTGCATTGGCCACCAAAGGTGGTTAGATAGTTTTATCGTCGTCTCCTTTTTGCCATGATAGATTTTTCAATATGATGGCTTTTGTCTCAAGAATTACTCTCCACATCCAACATGCACTGGAAGTTACCTTTAAGTTTATCATGTATGCCTTATTTGCATATTTCTGTGAGATGGTTTTGTTGAAAAGATTATCAGAATTTTGAAAGAGCTTCCAAACTTGCTTTGCAAGCAAAGCTTGATTAAATATTTGAATCTTCTTAAAGTCGAGACCTCTTTCCTCTATAGGCAGATACAAAAATGGTTCAATTTTGAGAAGTGAATCATATCCTCACCTTTTTGTCCTCAGAAAAAGTTGGACAGGATACTTTCAATTTGGTTACAGTATTTTAGAGGGAAATCATAAATGGGCATGTGATAAAACTAGAGAG
Organism: Senna siamea; assembly: GCA_031216115.1. Lineage (NCBI taxonomy): Eukaryota > Viridiplantae > Streptophyta > Magnoliopsida > Fabales > Fabaceae > Senna > Senna siamea. The sequence continues at coordinate 21,381,026 of CM062354.1, forward strand.
GAGGACAAAACTGAGATAATATTCTTGCTACTTGAGACATACACATGGCTCTCCGATGTTGTAGTCTTGCTCAAATTCTTTCTACTGTTTCTTCATATATAACATTCTTAGTTTGTTGCTTGTCTACCGAAACGACTATGTATTTTCCAAGATTGCCATTGAATTTAATACCTAATATCCCAGATAAGGACTGAAAATCATCTTGGTCTCTCAAATGATTTTTTTTCAATTTGGTCTCAGCTTATCATTCTCAGTTTATTTTTTCATAATTTAATTTGTTATCACTTTGGTTTCTCTGTTTGAATGTTGTTTAAATATGTAAAGTTTTTGATGACTTAGATGTTGTGCTAACTGGGAAATATTAAAATTTTTAAATTTTTTCCTCGTTTTTATTCTAACTGGTCAGAACGTTGCCTTTGACGAATTGTAACACATAGTAGTGATGGATTGGCATAATAACAATTCAAAAATTATTTTAGTTGCAACATTGCCTGGTCAACATGAAACGATTAAGTCATCATAAACTTATTTAGGCATCATCCAAATGGAGGAACTAATAACAAATCAAATTATGAGGAATTAATAATAAATCGAACTATGAGAGATCCAAATAGAGTAAGAGAACGGACTAAGATAATGTTTTAGTTCTCAGATAAGGTTCTTTTAAAATTATGTGTGGAGTATTCGAGCTAAAAATGAGAGAGGATTTTTGCTTGTTGGCCTTCTGACCTGAGAGTTCATCATATTTATCCAATATTTGTTAGCGTTTTCGCATCTAGTTATTGAAGCTTCAAAAAACACAATTATATTTTTTAGAGTTTTTGATTTAGGGTTGGTCTTCTTATTTTGACAGTGTTTATGAAGATATTAAGACTCCATTTGGCCAAACTTTTAAACTTTATCTATTTTTTAGTGATGTTTTTTTTCTTGAATGGAGTTTTAGGAAAAATATTGAGAGAGAACCAGTGTGTTAGGCCAATTCAGTTAAAAATACTTTTATTTGTATTTGAAAAAAAAGTTTGTGTTTGAACAATTTGTATAATGAATATGACTGTCAAATCACAAAAAGAAGGCACGTGTATATTTACTTTGCTATTAATGTTTAAAAAGATAAAAGATTATAAGTACTTATTATTGTTAATTTGGTAAAAATGCTTTTATGTTTTTAAATTATAAATCATTATTTATTTTTGTCTTTAATTTTTTTTTACAGGTAATTTTATTTTTAAAATTTTAAATTGTAATCGATTTTATCTTATGACTTAAAATTATCTAATTTATTAACAAAAAATAGTAATATGAAATTTGTCCATAAATTTTTAGGGTATGAAAATTTTTTTTGACAACATTTAAATATTGAACAAAAATTATATATTTTCAAATTATAGTATTTTTATTCTCAGTCAATCATTTTAAGATGTGTAGAAATTTTTTTAGTGGAAACTTCAATGGATATCTTGTATATAACTTAAACAATTTTAATAATGATTTTACTTTTTCTTTCAAACATAACATTATATCGTCAGTTTTGGTTTGTAATTTGGATAGTCATGGGATAAAGTTGATTGTAATTTAAAACTTTGAGGACAAAATTGATTATAAATAAATTTTTAAAATAAAATTAAAAATTGATATAAAGTTTGATGAAATAAAATGTATTTTTGCCTTTTTTTATTAATTTATTTTTATTAATTAATTAAAATACAAAGAACATATAATAAATATGAATGCTCTATATTTTGATTGTTATGTCTTAAAATAATATTTATAATTGTTTTATAAAAATGTAATTATACATAAAAAATTATATTATAAAGGGTTTTAGAAAAAGAAAGTTAAAAAGTAGTTTTGAAAAAAATAAGCAATTTCTAATTCTCTGGAAGCTTGGCTATAGAGGCTCTAAAATTTTCTCAATATCTGAAGAATTTGATTCTATCAATTATAGAGAGAGACAAAAAATTAGGAGTATTTATTTCTCTTTTATCACTTTCATCTCATGGTGTATTAACACTACCATGTAATTTTTAAGTGGGTGGTAGATTGTAATGTTGTCTTGCATGAGTCATCGTATTACAATCAAGGTTCAGCTCACAGCCACGTACTTAATCTTTTTAAAGTCGATAATGAAATTAAAGATATATTAGAAGGTTGTGATTCAGATTACAAGGCTAGTATAGCCAAAGCTATGGCAATTACAAGTGATTACATCAATCATCATCCAGCAATAAGTTATTCATTTATATTAATATTTTAAAAATTAAGCTGATTATTAAAAATAAAAATTTATCTATGATCAGTTCTATCAATTGTTAAATTAAATAATATCATAAATATAAAATAATAATTATATATTTTTAATATTAAATGTATTTTATATTATAAAATTTTTATTTTTACTTATGATTTTTAAATATAGAATAATTTATAAAAAAAATTTATGTATAAAAATTAAGCTCAAATAATGATAATTTATGTGTTTATATTATTTACATATTATATTAATTGTTCTATAATTATATAAAAGTTTAAATTTTAAAACTCACAATATATATAGTTTAATTTAATTTAAAATTTTAAAATTAAACATAAAAAATTAAAAATTTGATTGATTTATTAAAAATTATTCAATTATTAATTTTTTTATTTTTTTATTTTTTAATAGTTTTGGAGTTAAATTGATTTGACTCTTAAAAGGAAATTAAAGCGTTAAATTATTAATTATTAATTTAATGATTAGATTATCTGATGCAACATTGATAGGAAGATTGTAACCTTTTTAGCAATGCGCGCATTTATTAAAAAATTATTTGATTATTAATTTCCTTTTATTCTTTTAAATTTTATTAGTTTTGGAGTTAAATTGATTCGACTCTTAAAAATAAATTAAATCGTTAAATTATTAATTATTAATTTAATTGATTAGATTGTCTAACAGAAAAATGATAATTTTTTTAGCAATGTGCGCATATGCTTACGTCATCATAGTTAGTTTTATTATCTTGTATTTTTTACCCTCCTACTAACCAAGCCTACATTAAGTTTACTCATTCTATTACTTTTTGTGGGCCCATTTACAACGGATCCGTGAAGAATATATAAACTAAGTACCATTTGTTAATGAGGCAAGCAAAACAAAGATATAGAGGTAACACCACTTGAAAATTACTTCTAAAACCAATAAAATAAATACATACATGAAGGTTTGAAAAGATCAATTTAAATATATAATTATACATAATTTATTTTAGAATAAACTATACTCTATTACACTATCTTTTTTTGGTTTTTAAAAATTATTCTCTCATTTTTTTAGAGATAAGAAAAATTTATAATTTTGCATGTTCTAATTTAAATATCTATAATTTTATCATTTTTAACTCAAGATAAATAATAATAAAATAATATTTTGTAAAATATATCTTTTAATAAATCATAATTTTTGAAAAGTTTAATAGTGCTTTAGTCAAAATTAATAAAATTGTAAGATTTTTTAGTCTTTCACAAAAATGTTTTTAAAATAAAAAAAATGAAGTATAATTTTAATATACTTCAAGAAAGGAGAATATAATTTATTTTTTATTTTAATCACTTATTTTGTATTAATATAATATATTTTTAATCACTTTTTACTTCTCTCCCATTTCTTCTTTTTACCTTTCCAGCCTTTTGCATTTCCAAAAGCTAATAGAGAAAAAACAAGATCAAACATTTAGAAGGTTAGAAACTAATTTTCAAATTGGTTTGAATCATAAATCAACTAGTTTTAATTTTTTATTGATTCTTTTTAGTTATTGATCAATTTTTCTCAAATTTTTATTTAAGGATCTTTTGGATCGGTATCATGGTTTGTTTATTGATTTTTTGATTCAACAGGTAAGTTTTCAAGTGAACAATTCCTCATATATATCCCTCACTCATAGGTGAGTATCTCGTAGTCTGCAACTACTCGCAGTTCTCAATTGTAATATATTCATAATCCGATAATCCTTGATTGCAATATATGTATATGTTGAAGTGTTCCTTAGTGGATCCAAGTACATCTATCCACTACACCCCCACAAGGGTTTTTGTCCACTGCTTTAATAGATCATTCCCCAACTTTAAGAACCATAGGGTTTTTGCCCACCTCTCTGGCAAATCCCTCCCTGTATATCTAGGATTATTATTCTCAACAGATCATTTCTCCAAAATACTATTCACAAGTCTATAGACTAGGGTGATTTGGCTCATACCATGGTGATATATAACTTTAAGTATGTGAATCCTTTAATTGGTCATAGGAGAATTCACTAACTTAAAATTAATAACCATCGAAGTGTTTTTAAAAACCATTTAATTTAGCCGTAGAGTGCCCTAATTATTGTCCCATACCAATAATTGGTCACTTAATATGTACATATCTACCACTATCCATATATTAGGAATACTTTCTCATTTCTATAGTAATTCTCATGCGCATTCCTTTTCAATTATCACATCATTCTTGCTCTTTTTCTTTCATTCTCAACCCTCTTGTTACCCATTATATATTCTAGGTTTAAATCCTCTATTTAAGTGAAGTTTTAGGCTAAGTATGCTTCAATCTAGGTCATTGAGTTTATTTTTCAAAAATAGAAGCCTGCCAGTCGGCTTCCACCTTCCTAGTAGTCGACTTGTAGCTCACTGTTTCAAAAATTTTCAAACTGAAGGATTACAAGTCAATTGCTCTGTTCTTCGCAAATTTCTAAAAAATATGAGCATGACAGTCGACTTTCAGCCTCTTGCCAATCGACTACTAGCACTTTGGATGCGTTTCTGGGCAACTGAAAAGCACAATAGTCTACTGGTAAGGGCTACAAGTCGACTGCTATATTATGCTCTATTTTTCAAATCCTTCGTTGACCCAAATTTTTGCTTAAGAACCAATTTGTAATTCATTTTTGACCCTCATTAACTCAATACCAGTGTGCAAGCATCATTTATCACCTAAAAACAGCCCAAACTACTGTTTAATCTCACTCAAATCTCGGATTAAACCCTATTTTCAAACAATAGGTAAAAACTCATTTTCCGTAATCTGATATCTACATGCATAAGTTTATTCATGCAATTTAAAACACCCAATAGAATTCAAAAACACCAAGAATGTAGTTTTAATCCCTCTCTTTAAATAACAGCAAAAGCATCATTTTCATAATATGAACAGTAATTCAAAATTAGAGGGATTGAGTTGTTTTACTATCATTTTTCGTGTAACAGTTGGTGTAAAAGTATTAGATGAACTCCTAGCTTGCTCAGCTATCAACTTCTTGCCTCGATTCACTGTAAAAATGTCACTTCCTTTGTAAGTTCTCACTTTCTCTCTCTAAAATGTCTTTCACTCTCTTTCTAGAATTATGAAGTGAAGATGAGGAAATGAAGCTTCTGAGTTTTAGCTATATTTATAGGTGGTCTAAGTATTGCCATTTTGATCTTAATTCTAGATCATTAAGCTCAAAATATCAAATTCCCCAAGTTGAGTAGATGAAATGCAGAAATGCTTCATGTGTTATTTGTGATAGAAAAGTACAACTTAGGCTAAAGGAAAAATTTTGTTGTACAATTATAAAACCTGTATTATTGTATGGTAGTGAATGCTATGTAATAAAATGTCAATATGAGCAAATATTCAACATTGCAGAAATGAGAACGTTGCATTGGATGAGTGGTCACACACAAAATGATAGGATTAATAATAAGTGTATTAGAGAGAAAGTTGGAGTCACACTTATCGTAGACAAGTTAGTAGAAACTCATCTTAGATGATTTGGTCATGTACAGAGGAGATTATTAGAGATTCTTGTATGTATAGTTGACCAGATGAAAGATAGCCCAATAATTATAGGCAGGGAAAGACCAAATAACATAATAAGGAAAACTATTATGATGTACTTAAGTATTGATCCATATAGACTATATTATCTTTGGGATTGCGGGGTTCCCTAGCCCTCTAAGTCTCTTGGATTAGGACAGGGTTAGTTTTTTGATGTATTGACATATGGTATGAAAGGTAGAGGTTCTCCCTCCTTTGAATGATTTCAAAATGTGTCTTTTAAGTCGTGTTAATGTCTGACCAATGCAACTTGTGGCATTCACCTGAGTAATCATTGTGGTTTATGGGTGTGGAACCCTTCGTTTGCATTTTCTTTTATTTCTTGAAAGTCTAGTCCCAATTGAAAGGGGTTTACTTTAACTTTAAAAGGAAGATAGTTTGTTCCTTTTTATTAAGGGGCTAAATTCAAACTTGAAAAATTGGAACAACACATTTTTTTACATAATTTTATTTAAGGATGTTCAATCCTTTTGGTTGCATTTAGAAGATAACCCTCTACTATTCTCGTTGAGTTGGTCTTTCCCCTGTTTTATTCCAAAAATGGATGAGGTGTAACACCCCTTTTAAATAATCTATAGTATTTTATTTGTGCTAAAATGCTTGTATTTGATACAAGAAATTTCGGTAGAGTCCCAATGTGTTGTAAAGAAGGGCTTAGGGAGTATGGTGCAATCATAAAGAAAGTCTAGTGCAGAAACATAATTTTCACAGTTAAAGTTATTGTAGCTAATCGAATTTTGAAAATCTGCCAATATTGCAAAGGCAATAAGGAAATTTCATTTTTCCTGACTAAGGTAGCTAATAGAGTGAGCATAAGGACCAAATTGAAAAACCTATTTCCTAACCTCCGCACACAACATTTTTCTCTCCTACTTACCACCTTATGAATACTCATTAGAAGGGAGAGAGAAAGATGAAGTTACCTCCCATCACTAGCTAGAGAGAGAGATAGTGAACACTTAGAGAGAAAAGTGATTAACTACAGAGTGAAGGAAGGATTAGACACACTACTGGATCATTGGGAGCTTTTAAACAATTAGGGGAGTATATTAGAAGTCATCTGGGCCACATTTAGCATACAAAACATAGATCAAGGTAGTCAAATATCTATTTTTCGCTTATTTTTCAAATGAGGTAGTCAAATCTTTATTGTTCACTTCAAAAGTTGCACTTTTAATGATTTTTAGATTGAATGAGGAATTAAAACATACATTCTTTATTTTATTAACTTTTATTGGATGAGAAATGCTGATTTAATGTATTTATAATTTCTTGTATGGTAGATCAATGTGTGGGTGTACTGTTCATGCCAAAATAAAAGAAAAAATCCTAGATTTGAGGATGTTTGAGCTAGGAAATCGGTTATCTCCTATGTTAAAAACATAGTGGGATTAGAGGTTGTCACATCCCACTCTTAGTAGCTAAATTTGCATGTGTTTGGTGTTAATTGGTGTCTAGTGTAACATTTGCTTCTTCTACGTATTAAGAGATGTTTGTTGATTTTAAATAAATTAAATATTTGTGTTTGTTGCATTAAATAGCATATAGATGCATTAAAATAAGTTAGAATAAGAGTTTTAAGGGAAAGGAAGGAATTGGAACTAAATTGAAAGGAAAAAGATGAAGTGAGGATAGATGTATGAATTTTCAAAACTTCAGGGCAATAGGCCATAATTTTATCTAAAAGATTTACTATAGCAATAGAATTTTGAAACTTTTTGCCAATGAGCTAGGGACAAAATAGTAATTTAACATATAGTTGAAAAAATTATTATTTTAGGTCGAATGGTTTAGAATTAGGAGAAAAATTGCAAATGATCAGATCACTTATAAATAGGTGAAAACTTTAGAACTCTTATTTGGCATCTTGAGTTATGAAATTCTAGAGAGAGAGAGTGAGTTAGAGAGACAAGAAGGAATTGTGAGTAAACAAGACTGTTGTGCGGATTTAAGCATTTTGGGAGCTATGAAAACATTTTAAAACACTTCACAATCATCATAAACCAACATATAATCAGCAACAAGGTAGCAAATCACCAATCTCTTCTACTTTCGAAATATCACTGTTTATAACTGGAAACTTTGATTCTTCTATTGTTTAAGTTAGAGAGAGGTTAAAGTATACATTCTTAGTATTTTTTATAACTATTGGATGTTTTAAAATGCATGAATGTGTGCTTATGAATGTATGAATATAAATCTAAAAAATGGATTTTTTATGGTTTTCAGGAAGAGTTTAAATCCAAGATTTGAGCATGAATAATCAGTGGTTTGGGCTATTTTTGTGTGATAAATAAAGCTCCTATGCTGTTATTGAGTTTTTATCATTAAAACTATTTTAAAACCATGTTCTTGGGCTAAGTAAATTGGTCAACTTTGAGTTTTAAGATAGAGCATAACATAGCAGTCGACTTATAGCCCTTACCAATTGATTGTCGTGCTCCTGAGTTGCCCAACAATGTGTCTAGAATGCTAACAGCCAACTACTAGGAGGTGGGGAGTCAACTGCCTTATTCTTATTTTCCAAAAATTAGTCCAGAATAGAGCAATTGGTTATCAGGGTCTTAGAAGTTGTTCGGTTGCTCTCTGTTTGAAATATTTTTGGGACAGTAAGGTAGAAGTCGACTGCTAGGAAGCTGGAAGTCGACTTGTAACTCTTTGTTTTGGAAAATTTGACTCAATAACCTATTTTAAGCCATAATTACCCCAATACTTTATTCAAATGTAAGATTTAAACGTAAATTGTAATGGTTAGTATGAGAATTGAAAATGCTTGAGAATAAATGAGAAAGAAAAAAGAAACATGAGATTTTATGAGATGTGCATAAACTATAAATGAGAGTAACTGCAAATGGTTGATACACGACAATAGCTACAAATGGTTATGTCGCGAGAATAACTGCATTTGGTTATACTACAAGAATAACTACAATTGGTTATACCGCTAGAATAACTACAACTGGCTATATTCTAAGAAAAGTCTTGTAGATTGTAACACTCCATATCTTATCTTAACATTGTTATAATACTTATTTAGATAAGTGGTTACATTATCTTTAGCCTTTAATTACATTAATTACTCCTAAGCATTTAATCCATCATGAATTTATTTTGCAATTAGGTCTGGATTCTTTTGCTCAGGTAAACATACTTTGGCACAGCAGAATAAAAATACATACATCACAACTTTTCCACTATACATATATTTCAAACCCAATCATGAAAATCAACCATAAGAATTTAGAGAGAGAAAAATTCATCATTCTTGCAAGTTTGAAAACACCATAAACACACTATAAAACAAGAAAAGAATGGCATAGGCATGTTTAGCTACCTTGAAAATGCAAAATAAGTGAAATCTCCAAGTTATGGTGGTGTGAAAACCTTCTTCTCCAAGTCTATGAAGCAACTCGGCCAGCCTCTCCTTCTCCCTTCTTCTTCGACACTTCTAGCATACAGAGGAAGAAGAAGGCTGAAATTTAGAGCTTAATTTATTTACAAAAATGTCATTAGTGCTAAAATGTCCATTTTGTCCCTTTTTATTCTCTTTTTCATCAATGGCATTCATACTCCTTGAAATGAAATTTTATGCAACTTCTATAGGCTGGGACTTCTTTGAACCTCAAGAGTTTTGAAATTGTATAGTGGTCCCACAACTTTTTAGAATTTACACATATGCCCTTAAGAAAATTTTCATTTTGCCATTTAGTCCAAATTGTCCATTTTAGCTCCAACTTTAACCCTTGTCGGCCTCATGGTATAAAAATCAATAAATAAGATTTTATAAAACTTATTTTTATGATTTTATCAATTTACCCTTATTTTAGCAAAATTATAATTTTTCCCTTTATGCCAAAGATTATCATTTCACCCTTTTTTCCTTCTTCTTTGAAGCATACTTGGATAAGGATTTTTAATTTCTATTTTTCTTGAAATATTAAAGATAAAATTTAAATTTTTTACATTGTGAAAAATTACTAATATGCCCTTAAGGTGAAATTAGGATTTTGCCCTTCCTCGGGAAATTTTCCTTTTGACATCAAATGTAAGTAATCTCTTACATAACTAGATTCTTCTTCTCTCTTAAATTAAAATAATGAGAATCCTTTGATGTAAATTCATGAAATAAAAGGATTAAACTAATTTTTCCCTTCATGGTAAGATTACTATTTTATCCTTCCTCACCAAATTTTCAATTGCATTCTTTTATCACAAAAGTGATTATATAATGGTAAAAATGTCCATTCTAACTCCTTGATAAATCATCCTAACATCCCACAATTAATACTAACAATAGTAATAATAATAATAATAACGTCATCATAAAATGCAATTATTTGGGGTGGATGTTACATTTCTCCCCTCCTTTAAAATAATTTCGTCCTCGAAATTGATACATAACTTATATGAATAACTCTGGATAGGTTTTCCTCATGTCTTCCTCCTTCTCCCAAGTAGCTTCTTGTGGCGATGTTTTGTCCCACAAGACCTTTACTAGGAAAATGGTTTTATTCCTCCGGTTCTTGACTTCAGTACCGATGATTTGAAAGGTTTTGGCTTATATGTTAGATTATCCTTTAATTGTAATGTACTGGCATCAAGAATGTGAGGAATTAGGGATATATTTTCTAAGCTGGGATACATGGAAAACATTATGGAGATTTGACAAGGATGGTGGCAAAGCTATTTGGTATGCAGATAGACCAACCCTCTTCAGAATTTGAAAAGGTCCAATGTATTTTGGACTCAGCTTTCTAGACTTCATAGCCCTACCAATCCAGTAGTTGGGGAGATTTTAAGGAAAACATGGTCTCCTTTATCAAATTCCAGCAGCCTTCTCCTCCTATTAGCATAACTCTTCTGTCTATTTTGAGTTTTTGCCATTTTCTCTCTGATCATTTTAATTTGGTCAGTTGTTTGTTGCGCTAATTCAGGTCCTAAGGCTTCATAGGGTGTCATCCCTATGCTAAAGTGGAAACTATTGTTGTAAGAGAATTCAATTAATGGTAGACTTCTATCCCAGTTTCCTTTATACTCTAAAACACAAGCCCTAAGCAAATCCTCTAGAGTTTTAATTGTTATCTCAGTCTGTCCATCTGTTTGAGGGTGATATACTGTACTAAAATTTAATTTAGTCCTAAAGGCCTCTTGCAGTGCTCTCTAAAATCTTGAAGTAAATCTGGGATCCCTATCTGAGACAATGCTAATGGGTACACTATGAAGTCTCACTATCTCTTGAATATACAGTTGAGCTAACTTATCCAGGGAGTAGTTAATCTTGATGGGTAGAAAATGGGTAGAAAATGGGTAGATTTAGTCAATCTATCCACTATTACCCAAATAACATCGTTCCCTAATTGGGTTTTAGGTAAGCCTACTACAAAATTCATTAAAATTTTATCCCATTTTCACTCTGGAATATCTAATGGTTGTAGCAACCCAGCAGGTTTCTGGTGTTCAATCTTTATCTGTTGACATACTAAGAATTTAGTTACATACTCTGCTATGTGCTTCTTCATACTTAGCCACCAAAATCTTTCTTTTAAATCTTGATACATATTAATGGCTCTAGGATGAATGGTATATCTACTTTGATGAGCTTCTTCTAATATCTTTTCTCTCAATCCATTTTCATTAGGAACATAAATTATATTATGGAAAGTTACCATTCTATCAGTATCCTTTATGAATTCCTTTGAGTCCTTTAGAGACTCTAAGAATTCATCATTCTTCTGAGCTTCTAAGATTTGAACCCTAAGAGTGTTCTCAATTCTTAATTCACTCAAGCAGATTTTGTTTGGTTACACTAAGGTAGACAAACTCATGTTCCTAAATTTTTCTATTAAGCTTATCTCACTCACCATCATCTAAGCTACTTGGAGAGACTTCCTACTTAGTACATCTGCTACAATGTTTGCATTACCTGGATGATATTTCAATTCAAAATCATAATCCTTAATGAATTCCATCCATCTCCTCTGTCTCATATTCAATTCCTTCTGGTCAAAGAGGTACTTGAGACTTTTGTGGTTACTAAATACCTCAAATCTTGACCTATAGAGATAATGTCTCCAAATCTTTAAAGCAAATACTATGACAGCTAATTCTAAATCATGAGTAGGATAGTTTCTCTCATGAGGCCTTATTTTTCTAGAAGCATAGGCACCTATTTTCCCTCCTTGCATAAAAACACATCCCAATCCTTTCTTAGATGCATCACAATATAATTCAAATTTTTCCAATGGGTATGGGATAACTAAAACAGGTGCAGTGGTTAATTTTTCCTTCAAGGTTTGAAAAATTTCCTCACATTTGATATTCCACACAAATGGAACATCCTTCCGGGTTAGTTTATTCATTGGCATCGCTATTTACGAAAACCCTTGAATAAATCGTCTATAATATCCTGCTAAGCCTAGAAAACTATGAACTTCTATTACAGTAGTTGGCCTTTCCTAATTTACTACTGCTTTAGTTTTACTGGAATCCATTGACACTCCATCTTTAGAAATCACATGCCCTAAGAATTTCACTTCTTCCAACCAAAATTCACAATTTTCTAGTTTAGCATACAATTGATTTTCTTTAAGAATTCCCAAAAAATTCCTAAGATTCTTTTCATGCTCCTTCCTATCTTTAGAGTACACCAAAATATCATCAATGAATACTACCACAAACTGGTCTAAATAAGGCCTAAAAATGCGGTTCATATAATCCATGAAAGCAGCTAAGGCATTGGTCAAGCCAAATGGCATTACAAGAAACTCATAATGTCCATACCTAGTCTTAAAAGCAGTCTTAGGTATGTCCTTTTCTCTTACTCTAATTTTATGGTATCCTAACCTCAAATCAATTTTAGAGAAAACAGTGGCGCCTCTCAACTGATCTAGCAAGTCATCAATTCTAGGGAGTGAATATTTATTTTTCACAGTTACCTTATTTAACTGTCTATAATTTATGCACATTCTTAGGCTACCATCCTTTTTCTTCACAAACAATATTGGGGCTCCCCACGATGAGGCACTAGGTTTAATGAATCCTTTCTTTAAGAGGTCCTCTATCTGTACTTTCAGCTCACTCAGTTTTACAGGAGACATCTTATACGGTGCTATGAAAATTGGTCCTGTGCCAAGAACCAGCTCTATAGAAAATTCTACCTCTCTCTTTGGTGGAAGACTTACAATCTCCTCTGGAAACAAATCAGGAAATTCACACACCACTGGTATGTCACTTAATTTCTGTTGAATTTCATCCTCTAAAGAACATAGAAAGCTTATTCTTTGATTTTTCCTCTCAATTCCCCTATTTACCGGTTTGGTATCTATAAAAGTCATAGACTTAGTTGAACAATCCAAAATCACATTGTTAGAAGAGAGTCAATCCATTCCCAGAATAACATCCAAGTCAACCAAAGGTATGCATATAAGGTCTATGAGGAAATGTTTACTTTCAATCACAACAGGGTAATTTAAACAGAAAAGTGAAGTCACAACATGTTTATTAGTAAGAATAGCCACAGACAACTCATAAGGTAAATTAGACATGTAGGCTCAATTTTTGGCACACTTTGTTGAAATAAAAGAATGGGTAGCGCCAGAATCATACAGTACAATCAAAAGAACATCATTAATAAAACATGTACGGACTGAGCCGCTTCTTTAAATTTGAGTGTATACACCCTCCCTTTGGTGGTAGGTCTTTGGACCTCTATTGGCTTCTTTGGGAGTGTGCAATCTTTAGCATAATGTCCTGGTTTCCCACATTTGAAGTAGACATTTTGTCCTCTAAGACATAGTCTATCCCTGTGATATCTTCCACATTTCTGACAATTCTCTAGAGTAACAGTGACATTCACGGGTCTTTTACCTGTCTGCCCTCTTGTAAATTTATTGTCTCGTCCTTTACCATACTTAAATGATACTTTTATTTTAAAGGAGCCCACTTCTTGTTTACCTTTCTTTAATGGAGCTAATGACTTAGAAGCAATACGACATTTATTGACTAGAGTGGCATAATCTCGGATTTGTTGGGTGGCTGCCTCATGGTATAATTCTGGATCCAGACTACTCTCCAAGTGCATAGCCTTCCATGTCTCATCTAGTCTCCACTGTAGATAAGAGGAGAACTTGGACAACTCCTCAAAATGAGCTAGATGTTCTTCAAAGGGCCTGCCTTCCTGTTTAATTCTCAAAAATTCACCTTCCTTAGCATTTCTTTCATTTTTAGTAAAATATTTATTTAAGAAGGCTTTCTTAAAAGTCTCCCATGTGATCTGTACTTCTTGACTTTCCATCAACTATCTGGTCCCCTTCCACCAATACTTAGCTTCTCCTTCCAATTGATAGGTTGCAAAAGAGACCTTCTGCCCTTCGATACTCCCTAAAACCTCAAAAAGTTCTTCTATCTTCTGTAAACACTCCTTAGCCAATTTATGATCTAATTCACCCTTAAAGATAGGGGGTCCAGCCCTCTGAAATTCGGTCCATCCTCCTATGGTCTGGTTCGTTGTTTGTTCATTTCCAGGTTGAGTAGCTTTGCTCCTATCGGATTGAAGCTGTCAAAGTGCTTTAGCTGTAACTGCAGCTTGAGCTCTCATAGCTTCAGCCAACCCTCTCATCGTCTGCATCATCTCAGACACACTCACTTCATTATCTTGACTGTGGTTTCCACTTCTCCTAAGTGGTGCCATTGTGTTCTCTACAAAACAAACATCACTGAGGTGATCAGTCTCAATAATAGATCATTAAGCAAAGAATTTATAACACCCATAGGAGCTACTATCTTCCTAAACCTAATAATTCATTTCTCAAGTTTAAAACAAAATACAAGTTAGCCAACTACCTAGGTATAACCAACTAACCTGAACTAGTCCCTTCCTTGAGGAATCTACCCTTTTCAAACCTAGTTAGCTGTCCTCTGATGCCAACTTTAATGTAACACTCATTATCTTATCTTGACAACGTTATAATACTCATTCATATAAGTGGTTACATTATCTTTAGCCTTTAATTACATTAATTACTCCTGAGCATTTAATCTATCATGAATTTATTTTGCAATTAGGTCTGGGTTCTTTTACTCAAGTAAACATACTTTAGCACAGCGAAATAAAAATACGTACATCACAACTTTTCCACTATACATATATTTTCGTAACTATTTGGTACATTGTTTTGTATACATATACTAGGATAAATGAAGTACCTAATCCATAAGGAGTAAGGAGATAACAAGTCTGCCACTCATACTCCTTTTACAAAATATCATAGAGGAATAAGTCCTTCATATATCCTTATACATATGCCATTTTCCCTTTATGTATAGCAAAAATAATAATAATTCTAATTCTAACCCCAAAAAGACTATATAGAATCAAGACCAAAAAGAAAGGGCTATAACTACATGCTTAAGTGTTTAATTTACTCCATAAGAAGATAGATATAACATAGATATCCTTTATAATAGTGAATGTTCCTAGAAAGGGAACTTCCACGGTGGCCAGCTCAATCTCCATTATCAAACAGTATCTAGGCATCTGATACATACCAGCACAACAATGAGAAATATATTCCCAATAGCTAAACAAACCAGTTTATTTAAAATAACTAATATGTACCACTGTAATAAGACAGAAAATACCTCTAGATTCAATTAAAATTTCAAACTCTTTTCATATAGACCTTTGGGTATGACATATGTGAAACAGGTGTGTATGCATCTATAGACATGAGATATGCAACAAATTATGTCATTCATAGGATGGACAACAAGCTTTCAATGCTTATATGTCTTAATCATATTCACAAAAGTCACATTCATACATTACAACTTATGGTCACATAAAAATACTTTACTTTGGAAGGGTATACATTAGATCATTCCCTTCCACATCATGATGTTCTTTGGAGGTTTACACCAGATTATTCCTCCTACATTTTATTGCTTGGGAGTATACATTAGATCATTCCCCACAAGGTAACTTATTATAGAGGTATACATCAGATCATTCCTCCTATTATTTTGGTCTCAGGAGGTATTCACCAGATTGTGCCTCCTTGATCTTTAACATTGGCATTCATAATTGCATTTAAGCATTTTTATGCTATTCAATCACCTTCACATGAATTTAGACATCTTGCTATCAATGGCAAAATTTTATGCTATATTACTATTCATGCTTGACCATTACATCATTTCCCTCTTGCCACTTAACATAGGCCAATTTTAATGGCACCTTAGGCTATTTTCAATTAACAAAGAAATTTAGCTATTCTAGGAAAAATTATACAAGGCATTCAGCCAAGGCAAGGGAATCATAAGAAAATGGCATTTTTAACTCATTTGATTCATTTCTAGCCTTTTTCTTACCATTTAAACATTATGGTAACAATTCTCATAATTATTCCTAAGCCTTTCTCACACCTAAAAAAATGAGGTGAGTACACTTTAGGCCATCCTTTCTCATATTTATCTAACTCCTCATTCATACCAAACATGGCAATATACCTAACCTTACAACTTCACATGTTTATACACACTTTCTAGGTGAAATGGTTAAACTTTTTATTGGTAAAATGGCTAAAGCATTGAATTACCATAACTTTCTCTCTCTTCCTTTCTTAGAACTAAATTTATATGATTTTTAGGCCATTTTCAAGCAAAATTTCAGCACCACTTACATGCATCAAATTGGCCAAGATGAGTCACACCTTCATGGTTAATAGTGAAATTAGAAAATGGGAAAAATCTTAAATACTAACTTACCTATATTTTCTCTCTCTTATCATTTTTTAATACTTTCTCACACTTTTGCTAATACCAATTTAACCAAATTCCACTAAATTTCAGCACCCTTACACAAGCAAGAATTCGGCCAAAGTGAAAAATGTAAGGAAATGGAGTTGTTTCACCATCTAACTAACAACACCATCATATTCAAGCAAAAATCATGCAAAAACATCATTTTCTCACTCTATACAATATCATTTCAGCCTTGATAT
Organism: Senna siamea; assembly: GCA_031216115.1. NCBI lineage: Eukaryota > Viridiplantae > Streptophyta > Magnoliopsida > Fabales > Fabaceae > Senna > Senna siamea. The sequence continues at coordinate 21,397,877 of CM062354.1, forward strand.
AGGTTAGGGTTTTGCAAGACTAGGGTCTCATCCATGAAAATTCACCATCTCTTAGGTATTCAAGCTTTCCAACATGTATATAGCCATAAAAACAAGTTGTTTTCAACATATTTCAAACTCAATCATGCAAATCAACCATAAGAATGTAGAGAGAGAAAAAATCATCATTCTTGCAAGTTTAAAAACACACCATAAAACAAGAAAATAATGGCATAGGCATGTTTAGCTACCTTGAAAATGCAAAATAAGTGAAATCTCTAAGTTTTGTTGGTGTGAAAACCTTCTTCTCCAAGTCTATGAAGCAACTCGGCCAGCCTCTCCTTCTTCCTTCTTCTTCGACACTTCTAGCATATGGAGGAAGAAGAAGGCTGGAATTTAGAGTTTAGGTTATTTACAAAAACGCCATTGGTGCTAAAATGTCCATTTTGCCCCCTCTTTTTTTTTCTCTTTTTCATCAATGGTATTCACTTTCTTTGAAAATGAAATTTTATGCAACTTCTATGGGTTGGGACTTTTCTTCCCCTCAAGAGTTTCGAAATTGCAGAGCGGTCCCACAACTTTTGAAAATTTGTACATATGCCTCTAAGAAAATTCTCATTTTGCCATTTAGTCCAAATTAGCCATTTTAGCTCCAATTTTCACCCTTTTCGGCTTCATGGTATAAAAATCACTTAAGATTTTATAAAACTTATTTTTATAATTTTATCAATTTACCCTTATTTTAGCAAAATTATCATTTTGCCCTCTATGTCAAAGATTATCATTTCACCCTTTTTTCCTTCTTCTTTGAAGCATACTTGGATAAGGATTTTTAATTTCTATTTTTCTTGAAATATTGAAGATAAAATTTAAATTTTCTTCATTATGCAAAATTACTAATATGCCCTTAAGGTAAAATTAAGATTTTGCCCTTCCTTGGGAAAATTGCCTTTTGACATCAAATGTAAGTAATCTCTTACATAACTAGATTCTTCTTCTCTCTTAAATTAAAATAAAGAGAATCCTTTGATGTAAATTCATGAAATAAAAGGATTAAACTAATTTTTCCCTTCATAGTAAGATTACTATTTTACCCTTCCTCACCAAATTTCCAATTGCATTCTTTTATCACAAAAGTGATTATATAATGGTAAAAATGTCCATTTTAACTCCTTGATAAATCATCCTTAACATCCCACAATTAATACTAACAATAGTAATAATAATAATAACAGCTTCATAAAATGTAATTATTAGGAGCGGATGTTACATAGATAGTTAACCACAAGAATTATTGTAGACGGTTAACCATGAGAATTAATACAAATGGATAACCATGAGAATTAATGTAAATGGCTAACCACAAGAATGGTTGCAGATGGTGAAAACCACGAGAATGATTGCAGGTGGCTTATGACCATGAGAGAACTCATTTATGAATGAAAATATTTAAAGATTTCTTTTGCAATGCTTTTGATTATAGCCATATCAAATTGCTTGATTTCTTTGTTTTTGCTCTATATTGATATGTGACTATTATCTGCTACATTACGATATGAGAATATATCTTGTGTGATGGACATTTGATGACATGCACATGTATTCATAAGTATGTCTGTATAATGTTTGTGTATATTATTCCAATAGCATAATATTTTAATTACTTTGAAAGAATGTAGTAGATTTTTATATTAGTACGATGGTACAAGTTAGTAATTTTTAAATTACAGGTGATTCTTGCTACTGAGAAATCTATCTTATGAAATGCTCATTTGTATTAGATGCCTAGGTTTCAGATCATGCTAGAAGTGGAAGTAGAGATACCATTTTTGGGGTATTTTGCAGTTATTAAAGGATTATGGGTTATCTTTGTTTGGGATGTTCCTCCTACCCTCTGATTGCATAAAGTAGTAGGTATTGTATAGTATTTTGACATGCCCATTTCCCTAAATCCTTATTAGTATTTTGGAAGGATTAGGAGGAAAATTTTGGTGTAAGTAAGGAGGGCATATATGTATTAAGATATGTGGGATAGAAAATTTTGTTTAAAACGGGGTATGAGTGGTAGGCTTGTTGTCTCTTTACCTTGCTCAGGCTCACATATCTATAGGTATATGTTTGCACTAATGTTTATGTGTGTATAAATTTCATATATAGTTGAATGTGAATGTAAATACCCTATATTTATCTATCTCTTTTAAATTTCTTTATTTATTTTTTCTGCATAACATGTGAGAACTTGAGTGTAGTAATCCAAACTAGTGACACTCAATTATTTAATTTAAAAAAAGTTAAAAATGTACTCGAGTAAGGCAGTAGTAAACACGTCAATCCTATACTATATCACCTTATATTATTTAATCATATAAATAGAAATATAGGGTTGGGGGTTGTTACACTAAGTTGGTATCAGAGCACGGTTACCATGGCTAGTTGAGTACTAGCTCGGTAAAAAAGGGTATATTCCTCATGATAGAGACTAATATAGGTTAGTTAGTTGAATCTAGATAGTTCACTGACTTGTATTTTGTTTTAAATTGAGGAATAGAGTGCTAGGTTTGGGGTAGGTAGTATTTCCTATTGGTGTCATATGATCTCTTAGAAATATTATATTATTGAGATTGATTACCTCAATAATGTTTGTTTTGTAGAGTGAAGTATGAAACCACCTAAAAGGAATACTGGAAAGGAGAAAGAAGGATAGGGTAATATAGAGAGACTGATGTAAGCTATGATGGAAGTGGCAAAGGCTATGAAAGAGCATGCAGTTGTTACTACCCATGCTATGATAGAGCAGGCTACTACTACTACTCATGTTCTCAGGCAATTTCAGGAACAGGGGAATAACTATAATAACTCTAACCCTCAAGAAGCACAGGCTAGAAATCCAATATATCATGGTTTGACAGAATTTCAAAATGCAAAACCTCATTCTTTTAAGGGAGAGTTTGACCCGAAAGTGGCTGAGGGATAGTTGTAAGGAATAGAGAAGTTATTTGTGGTTCTCGGTACAATTGATGCTCAAAAGGTCTTATTTTCCACTTATATGCTAAATGGAGAGGTAGAATATTGGTGAAAGGGAGCGAAGCAATTCATGGAAGCTCAGCGAATGCAGATTACCTGGGATTCATTTAAAGAAGCATTCCTTGGAAAGTATTTTCCTCAGAACGTGAGGAATGAGAAAGAAATTGAATTATGCAAATGAAACAGGGTAACATGAAATTTGAGGATTACCTGGCTAAATTTGAGGAATTGTCTAAATTTTCTTCCTATATGAGACTTTAACTAGATGAGGCATGGAAGGCTATGCATTTAGAGGCTGGATTGAGACCTGAGTTGAAAGTGTTGTAGCTTCAATGGAAATTCAAGATTATCTCACACTAGCAAACAAGTGTCGCATAGTTTCCAAGAATCTGGCAGAGACTGAGAAAGAAAGACAAAAGACTAAGTTCCTCAAACAGAAGCAACTAAGATATTTCAAAAGGAGAGATAATAGGTTTGGCAAGGGCCAGGAAGGTAAAAGGTTGATGGTGAGACCAATGATGTCCAATATTTGTCCTAAATGTCGAAAGAGTCATGAGGGACCCTATAAATGGCAATAACAATATGTGCAACAGGGCTTGTGTTATAGGAGTGGAAAGGAAGGCCATTATATTAAAGATTGCCCCTAGTGGAAAAGACAAGATACCACTAAACCTCTTACCCTCAAGGGTAAGGAAGTAGCTCAGTCTAATGACTTAATGAAAGGTAAATATTTAATAAATAATATATCTTCAATTGTACTGTTTGGTTCTTGTGCTACGCATTCATTCATTTCGTTGGAATTTATGAAGATATTAAATCTACCTGTGACTAGTTTACCTCATCTATTGTCTATTTCTATTCCAGCTGGAGAGCAAGTTTTGACTTCTTTAGCCTGCTTGAATTATTCTATTATTGTTGAGAACAAATCATTTATTGTTGATCTGATTTGCTTACCTTTAGTGGATTTGGACATTATTCTTGGGATGAATTGGTTGTCTGTAAATAATGTAATCTTGGACTTTTCAGGAATGTCTGTGACTTTTGTAGATACCATACTGGTAAGCGAGAATGTTGAGGAAAAGAATGAAAGGTTGCATTTTCTATGTTCTTCTGAGATTAAAATTTAGCATAAGCTTGAGATTATCTCTGTAATGTATGAATTTTTAGATGTTTTCCCCAATGTCTTAAGTCTTCCACCTGAGAGAGAAATAGAGTTCTCTATAGAGTTAATTCTAAGTATGAGACCAATTTATATAGTATCCTATAGGATGTCCCCCATAGAGTTGACAGAGTTGAAGGTACAGATAGAGGACCTCTTAGAGAAACAATTCATTAAACCCAGTGCTTCACCATGGGGAGGCCTAATATTATTTGTGAAAAAGGAAAGATGAAAGTTTAAGTTTGTGTATAGATTATAGGCAACTAAACAGGGTAATAATAAAGAATAAATACCCACTCCTTGGGATAGATGATCTATTGGATCAATTGATAGGAGCTACTGTGTTTTCCAAAATTGATTTGAGGTCAGGGTACCATCAAATCAGAGTGAGAAGAGAAGAAATACCTTCGACAGCTTTTAGAACCATATATGGGCATTATGAATTTCTTGTAATGCCATTCGGATTGACGAATGCTCCAGCTATTTTCATGGATTACATGAATCATATCTTTAGACCCTATCTTGATTAATTCGTGGTAGTGTTTATAGATGAAATTCTTGTATATTCTAAAAGTAGTGAAGAGCACCAACATCATCTTATAATTATGCTGCAATTTCTTAGAGAGAAGGTCTTGTATGCTAAACTTGAGAAGTGTGAATTTTATTTGGAAGAGGTAAGATTTTTAGGTAATATGATTACTAGAGAAGGAGTAGCAGTGGATTCTATTAAGAAATGCAGTTGTTGGTTGGGAATGACCTATCACAGTAACCGAAATCCATAGTTTTCTCGGGTTAGCCAGTTACTACATGAGATTTATTCAAGAGTTTTTTTCAAATAGCGCTGCCTTTGACTAAATTGACTAGGAAGGATGTTCCATTTGTATGGGATACCAAATGTGAACATAGTTTCTAAACTTTGAAAGAAAGATTGACAACCACACCTGTCTTAATCATTCCAGACCCATTAGAAAATTTTGAAGTGTACTGTGATGCATCTAATAAAGGCTTAGGGTGTGTCTTGATGCAGAATCGGAAGGTAGTAGCATAAGCGTCTTGGAAAATTGAGACCCCATGAGAAGAATTATCCTACTCATGATCTTGAGTTAGTAGCCATAGTTTTGCCTTAAAGATTTGGAGACATTATCTCTATAGATCTAGGTTTGAGGTGTTTAGTGACCACAAAAGTCTCAAATATCTTTTTAATAAAAAAAGAGCTGAATATGAGGCAGAGGAGATGAATAAAGTTTATTAAAGACTGTGATTTTGAATTGAAGTACCATCTTGGAAGGGCAAACGTAGTGACCGATACTTTTAAGTAGGAAATTCCTTCACGTAGCTCACATGATGGTGAGTGAAATGAACCTAATTAAAAAGCTTAGGAATTTGAGTTTGTCCACTCTGGTGTTGCCAGATAAGCTATACCTAAATGAAACAAGAATTAGAAACGATCTTAGAACTCAAATCCTAAAAGCCTAAAGGGAAGATGAATTTTGGAATCCTTGAAGGATTCAAGAGAATTCAAGAAAGGGATAGATGGTGTAGTAACCTACCAAAATAGATTGTATATCCCAGAGTCAGGAGAATTAAGGAACAAAATTTTAGAAGAAGACCATAGAAGCAATTATACTTTTCATCCTGGTGCCAATATATCTGAATATGTTATGAAATGCTTAGTGTGCCAGTAGGTGAAGATTGAACATCAGAAACTTGCAGGAATGTTACAACCTCTAGAAATTCTAGAATGGAGATGGAAAAAAATTTCCATGGATTCCTTAGTTAGTTTGCCTAAAACTCAGTGGGAAAATAACGTAATCTGAGTGATTGTTGAAAAATTGAAGAAATCTGCACATTTCCTGCCTATTCAAATAAATTTTTAATTGGATAAGTTGGCCCACTTGTATATACAAGAAATAGTAAGACTCCACGGAATACCCACTATCAGATAGAGATCTTATGTTTACTTCTAGATTCTGGAGATCGTTGCAAGAGGCATTTGGTACTAAGTTAAACTTCAATACTGCTTATCATCCTCAAAGCGATAGGCAGACTGAGAGGACTATTTAGACTTTAGAAGATATGCTTAGAGCTTGTATATAAGATCAAAAAGGAAGTTAGGATAGAATTTTTCCTTTAGTTGAATTTTCCTATAACAATAATTTCTACACTAGCATAAGAATGGCTCCTTATGAATCCTTGTATGGAAGAAAATGTAAATTGCCTTTGTGTTGGTTTGAGGTGGGGGAGAGACAAATACTAGGACTATAATTAGTTCAACAAACTACAAACGAGATAAAAGTGATAAGAGAGAAAATGGCTAAGGCTCAAGATAGACAAAAGAGTTATGCTAATAAGAGGAGAAGACCATTAGAATTTACAGAAGGAGATCATGTTTTTCTTAGAGTATCTCTAATTTCTGGTATTGGTTGGGCTATTAAGTCTAGAAAACTGAATCCTATATATATTAGACCATACTAGATTCTAAAAAGAATAGGTTCATCTTCTTATCAAATAGCATTACCTTTATTTTTGTCTAATCTCCACAATGTTTTTCATGTTTCTCAACTTCACAAATATATCCCAAATCCTTCTCATATTCTTGACGCTAGTATCGTACAATTGAAAGATAATTTAACTTATAATCCTAAACCTTTAAGAATCATTGGCACTGAAGTCAAACAATTGAGGAATAAGACGATTCCACTAGTAAAAGTGTTGTGGGATCAATTATCACCACAGGAAGTCATGTGAGAAAAGGAAGATGATATGAAAAGAATTCACCCAGAGCTATTTGTTTATGTTCGTTTTAAATTTCAAGGACAAAATTTTTTAAAGGAGGGGAGAATTGTAACATTTGCTCCTTCTACGTGTTAAGAGATGTTTGCTAATTTCAAATGAATTAAATGCTTGTATTTGTTACATTAAATACCATATAGATGCATTAAAATAAGTTAGAATAATAGTTTTAAGGGAAAGGAAGGATCAGGGACCAAATTGAAAGAAAAATGATGAAGTGAGGATAGATGTGTGAATTTTCAAAACTTCAAGACAATAAGCCATAATTTTAGCCAATAAGACTATTGTGCGGATTTAGGCATTTTGGGAGTTAGGAAAACATCCTAGAACACTTCACAATCATCATAAACCAACACACAATTAGCAATAAGGTAGAAAATCACCAATCTCTCATTTTTGTAATATCACTTTTTATTCCTGAAAACTTTGATTCTTCTGTTGTTTAAGTCAGGGAGAGGTTAAAACCTACATTCTTAGTGTTTTTGATGGCTATTGGATGTTTTAAAGTGCATGAATATGCCTATGAATATCTGAATGTAAATCTAAAAAATGGATTTTTCATGATTTTGAGAAAGATTTTAAATCTAAGATTTAAGCATGAGTAATCGTTGGTTTGGGCTATTTTTGTGTGGTAAATGAAGCTCCTATATTGTTATTGAGTTTTTAATCATCAAAACCATTTTAAAAACATGTTCTTGGGCTAAGAAAATTGGTCAATTACGAGTTTTAAAATAGAGCATAACGTAGCAATCTACTTGTAGCCCTTACCAGTCGACTGTCATGCTCCGAAGTTGTGCAGAAATGTGTCCAGAATGCTAGCAGTCGACTACTAGGAGGCTAGAAGTCGACTGCCATGTTCTTATTTTTTAGAAATTAGTGTAGAATAAAGCAGTTGGCTGTCGAGGTCTTAGAAGTCGATTGATTTCTCTCTGTTTGAAATATTTTTGGTACAGTAAGCTGGAAGTCGACTGCTAGGAGGCTAAAAGTTGACTTGTAGCTCTTTATTTTGGAAAATTTAACTCAATAACCTATTTTAAGCCATAATTAACCCATCACTTTACTTAAATGTAGGATATAAACCTAAAATATAATGGTTAGCATGAGAATTGAAAATGCTTGAGAATAAATAAGAAAAGAGAAACATGAGATTTTATGAGATGAGCATAAACTATAAATGAGAGTAACTGCAAATAGTTGATCCGCGAGAATAGCTGCATTTGGTTATCCTACAAGAATAGTTACATTTGGTTATACTACGAGAATAACTACAATTGGTTATATCGTGAAAATAGCTGCAACTAGCTGTAATCCAGGGAAAGTCTTGTAGACAGTTAACCATGAGAATGATTACAAACGGTTAACCACGAGAATTATTGCAGACGGTTAACCACAAGAATTAATGCAGACAGGTAACCATGAGAATTAATGCAGATGGCTAACCACGAGAATAGTTTAGATGGTGAAACTATGAGAATGATTGTAGGTGGCTCATAACCACGAGAGAACTCATTCAAGAATGAAAATGTTTAGAGATTTCTTTTGTAATGCTTTTTGATTATAGCCATATCAAATTGCTTGATTTCTTTTTTTATGCTCTATATTGATATGTGACTATTATCTGCTGCCATTACGATATGAGAATATATCTTGTATGATAGATATCTAATGACGTGCACATGCATTCATAAATATGTCTGTATAACGTTTGTGTATATTATTCCTATAGCATAATATTTCAATTACTTTGAAAGAATGTAGTAGATTTTTGTATTAGTACAATGGTACAAGTTAGTAATTTTTAAGTTACAGGTGATTCTTGCTACTGAGAAATTTATCTCATGAAATGCTCATTTGTATCAGATGCCTAGGTTTCAGATCATGCTAGAAGTGGAAGTGGAGATAGTAGAGATACCATTTTTAGGGTATTTTGCAGTTATTAAAGGATTATGGGTTATCTTTGTCTGGGATGTTCCTCCTACCCTTTGACTGCATAAAGTAGTAGGTATTGTATAGTATTTTGACATGCCCATTTCCCTAAATCCTTATTAGTATTTTGGAAGGGTCAGGAGGAAAATTTTGGTATAATTAAGGAGGACATATATATATTAAGATATGTGGGATAGAAAACTTTGTTTAAAATGAGGTATGAGTGGTAGGCCTATTGTCTCCTTACCCTGCTCAGGTTCACATATCTATAGGTATATGTCTGCACACACTAATGTTTATTTATGTATAAATATCATGTATAGTTGAATGTGATTGCCAATATCCCTATATCTATCTATTTCTTTTAAATTTTTTTATTTATTTTCATTACATAACGTGTGAGAACCCAAGTGTAGTAACCCAAACTAGTGGCACTCAATTATTTAATTTAGAAAAAGTTTAAAATGTACTCGGGTAGAGGCAGTAGTAAAATCATCAGTCATATATTATATCATATTATATTATTTAATCATGTAAATAGAAATATAGAGTTGGGAGTGTTACATCTAGTGCTAGATATGCTAGTCCCAAAAAGATAGGATGAAAATCCAAACTAAAACGAGGTTCAGTTTGTGAGAAATGGAGTTTTGAAGGCTAGTGGCATAATTTGACAATTGCATATAGTATTGTGTCACATGGAGGAAAATTTTTCCTAAGGATTACATAAGAATTAAAATAAAGATTATTTAGGACTGGCATTTTGAGGGAAATATAAGTTAAGTGGCACTATATGGAAATACAACCCAAAGGTTTTAGAATTTACATATTGGTCCAAGGACCAATTAGTTAATACTTTTGAATAGCTACTCAAATTTTTCTTTGAGAAGCATCCAATGTTTAATAAGGGAGAAGGGACGAAGAAAGCCCCTTCATGAAACCTAAAACCCTATTCTATAGAGAGAGATGCTAAATAGAGAGAGGAAGAGACAAGCTAGAGGAATAATTTATAGTAGATCAAAGGAAAGGAATGAAGGAACTCATTCTGGGCTATTTATCATGAACTAACCCACAAAGGAAACAAGGTAATTAAGTAAATTGAAGCTCTTGTTTAGTTTTGAAAATTATACTTTCTTGGGTGCAACTTCGAATCTTAGTGTTTTGTGTAACATTCCACCTCTATAGGTACATATCACACATGATTCTATAGAGATGATATGCTACTAACATATCTTTTCTGAATTATTTGAGTTCAATTTTGAATTAAATACCTAAAATCCTTAAATTAATTCAATTTTAGGTTTAGGTGTCACTCGGGTATCTCACTCATATTATATGTTAGCCAAAGCATAAAACCTACACAAGACGATATTAGCTTTAATATATACATTCCATATGAGGAGAACCTAGGATATAACTTGTTCACCTCACAAAATTAACTATTCCACTATGGAGTAAGGGTTTTACTTCATGTGGTTATCTATATATATAAGTATATACATCTTTGCATGCACAAAGATAATCAAAATACTCACACTCTCATATACTTCACATATTACTCCTCTGGCCATTGACAAAACAAGCCAAAGGTGTGAGTGGGGTTTCAAAAGAAAGGGTTAACTATCCTCTACCTTAACTCGCTAGGGGTACAAGTGGTGCTGTCACAATCCACATTAGGATGTCTCTGATCATGATGCAGTATCCGAGGATAGGAGCCTCGTATTCCTCAATCTTGATCTCCACTGTGAGGGTATATTTAAGCATTTAGACACATAAGCGAACATTTGAGCTAAAATCTCGATAATCAAGAGAAACCAAGTTAAAATTACCATTGATGGTACTAGCTATGACAAACACAGCAAAACTCTTACATTCAAATTCATTTCAAATTATAAACATAATTATACTAGACGATATGCCACTACTATGCTATTTCATGTCAAGTATTGAAAATGCATCATTTAGTGGGCATTCATGGATATATTCATGCTTCATGTAACACCCTACCTCTATAGGTACCTATCATAAATTATCCTATAAAGATGATGTGCTACCACTTTGACGCTTGCCTAACTACCTGAGTATAGTTTTTACTTAGGATCCTAGAATTCTTAATTAATCAAAAAATTTCATTCAGGTATCACTTGGGCATCTCACTTGTATTATAAGTTAGCAGAAGAATAAAATAAACACAATATGATTTTATCTTTTATATACATTCAAAACATAGAAGAACCTAGGATACAACCTAGTCACCATATAAGATAACCTAATCCATTATGGGGAGGGTTCTATTTCAAGGGATCAAATCCACATACATATGTATATACATCTATTCATATACAAAGATAATCAAAATACTCCCACTCTCCTATACATCACATATTACTCATCTGGATATCGAAAAAACGTAAAATTACCTTTTTACCCTTTATGCCAATGTTATCATTACACCCTTATTCTTTCTTCTTTTGAGCAAGAATAGGTAAGGGTTTCTAATTTCATTTTTCTTGAAATAGTTAAGATAAAACTAAATTTTCTATATTATGTAAAATTACTAATATGCCCTTAGGGTAAAATTATGATTTTGCCCTTTATAGGGAAAATTGCCTTGTTTTCATCAACAGCATGTAATCCCTTACATAACTAGATTCTTCTTCTCTCTTAAATGAAAATGATAAGAGTCCTTTAATATAATTTCATGAAATAAGGGAATTAAATAAATTTTTCTCTTCATGGTAAAACTACTATTTTACCCTTCCTTAATAAATTTCCAATTTCATTTTCATTATAATAAAAGTGATTATAAATATTGATAAAAATGTCCATTCTGTCTCCTTGATGTATCCTCCTTAGCATCCCATAAATAATACTAACAACACTAATAATAACAACATCATCATAAAATGTAAATGTTAGAAGCAGATGCTACAATTTGTGTCTAACACTGACACAATCCTTAAAAATCAGCAGGCCTCCATTCAGAACATGGAATACCAAGTAGGCTAGATTTTTAAGATGTTGGATGAGACATAGCCAGAGATGCTCCCCAGCACCACAGAGTCAAAACCAAGGGAGCATTGTGATGTTATCACTTCGACATCTGGTAAGAAAGTATCTCACCCTTTACCATTGACTGATGATTATACTATTGAATAAGATGTGTTAGTCAATAAAGAGTCAGAGCCTAAGCTCAGTGGGCTAGTGAAAATGGAGGACAAGAGTCTTATGAGAGAATATAGCCCACCTATTCCATACCCTGCTAGACTGAAGCAAGAGAAGGTTTATTTTGACTCAGCAACTTCTTTAAGACACTCTTTAGATCGTGATGATCTTATTTATCCTATGGATGTCTTAGATGACATTATTGAGTATGAATTACAAGAATTTTTACTTAATAACCCTTTGCAGGTAGGATTACAGGGAGATGAGGAAGAGTTTTCTAACAAGAAAGTGTTGGAATAACTAGCTGATTTGCTGGTTGTTGAGCCCTACAACTCTACTAACCCTTTTGTTTCTTTTGATAGGTCAAAAGTGCAAAAGGTTGGAGCTTCAATTGAGCACCCCTTAGTCCTAAAATTGTAGGAATTTCCTAAGAACTTAGGACACTCATATTTGAATGGGACAGAAAAGCTGTTAGTGATTAGAGAAGGGTACTTGATCCCTATTGCAGGGGATATCATTTTAGCCTTTCTCAGAGACCACCTCAGGCCACTTGTCTTCAAGATTCCTCCTCCTCTCTTGTTTCCACCAGAGCAGGGTAAAACTTAAGCAATTTTTTTATTTTATTTATAATCTTAACTTTAAGACTATTGGATTTTCTGTTTGTTTTTGCTTTATATTTTTAATTTGAGATACCAACTCGACTATACACAGAGGGTAATATGACCCTCAAGTGTGGGGTGGGTATATGTCATTGATTTTTCTGTTTTCTTTTTATTTTGTTATACCATTTTTTTGTACACTGAGGACAGTGTAATCTTCAAGTGTGGGGTGGTGTGCTTCTATTATTTTGATCTCCTTTTCTTCTATTAGTTCAAGACATTGCATATTGATGCTACTTTTTGCTGATGCTGTATTTATGCTGATAGTAGATATAAGATATGATACTTGATTTTTCTTGACTATATGCACTTAAGTTTTGTTTGTCTTCGAAGCATTTATAATTCAATTTATGATTTGGGAGAAATTTTTTCCCATAATTCATCTTGGAAAACAATTAGTGATGTTTAATGCATTATCTCAGTCAGGTTATACCAGTCACCCCGATCGAGTTATATAGGTGGTACTTAATTATCTTTCAAATTGTGAAAATTTAGATTTAGGATGTTGATAATGCAAATTGCATGCACTGCTTAACTTACAATTCAGTTGAAATTTTTTTTTAGAATCAGATGCAATTTTACCACACTTTAAATGTGAGATTTGAGCCTATTTTGAGCATTCAATACAAGTATGCTCTTAACTTTCTTGTTTTAGTGTGCATTTTGCTTGATTTTGCCTCTAGAACTTGCTTTGTAATGCTTGTTGAAGTTGCATGAACTTTTAAATATCAAGAGATGATTTGGGCAACTTAGGATGCACTACTTTTGGCCAAAAGGCCCACCATTTGTGTTTCCCTTAGTTGGCCACTTTTGGGCCTTGACATTTCCTTCACTTTTTGCACCTTTACATCTCACATTACTTTTCTTTACATCGTCTTCTTTTTCACCTTATATGTTGAAAATTGTGTGATTTACTCTTCATATTTGGATTAAATGCACTGTTTTGATTGGTAACAATCCATCAAGTATTTTCTTCAGATGCTCCTTCAATCCATAGCTGTTTATTAGCAAGACTGCAAATATATATATATATAAAAGAAGAGACAAAGACAAAAAGACAACAAAAAAATAAAAAATAAAAAAATATTTTTGAAAAGCTTCATTATCTTATTTATTGGATATGTTATTCCTTAAGCATCTCCTATTTCATTGAAAACTTGGTGAAATTTTTTGTGTTTAGCACTTTGCTACTTTTAATCCTTTGAGTCTTCACCAGGTTGAAATTGCATGACCTCTAGCATATCTATCACCTCTTCCCAAAACTTTTCCTCACCTTTATCTTAACCACATTACAACCTTGTCAAGACCCTTTGATCTTGGTATTCAATTTTTTGCAGTAACAGAGATGAGATTTATGAGCAAGAATATAGTAGGCAGATTCTTGTAAAAATAGCTTGACGAATTTGTACTTTACCCTTATACACTTTGAGTGATCCCTGTGAAACTTTTGTTCTTAAATTTTTTCTATTGAATTGCAAGTTAAGTTGTGCATGTGTTGTTATTTTTTCTATCCTGCGTTAAGGTTATCCAATTTGATTTATGATTGAGTTTCACTTAGGATGTGTTAGGTATCATTAATTGTAGTTTAGATATGAATTTTTAGGAACTATTGCTATTTGTTTAAAGATTGAGTTAGTGTTTTCTTGAGGACAAGCAAAAGCTTAAGTATGGGGTGATTTGATGTGTCTTATTTTATACATATTTTCTTGATGCTAATTGTCCATTTTATAAGCATTTTATGTAATTTTATTATAAAAATCACCGAATTTTGCATCATTTTTATTTTCAGGCATTTTATCTAAGTCATCATCAACAAATGGAGTAATTTCGAGCCTAAACAGCCTTTAGAGCACTCAAAATAGGACATTTAGGCCAATTTTACTTATTAGGCCGAGCTAAAGCCTTATTGAACCTTAGACTGGGCTGGGAATAGTGAAAAAGCAAGGAGCCCGCATGAAAAAGGAAGGAGACCTAAGCAAACCCAAACCCACGAGGTGCAGCATGCTTAAAGCAAACGCGTGCGTCTATTTTCCATCATGCGAGAGAGGAAGGCGGGGGGAGAACTAATGCCGAGGGAGGCCGAGCAGCAACTTAGAGAGGCTCTGAGGATATTCCTCCACTGTCTTGGTTGTCGGCATCGTTCATTCCCAGCGTCTGTAATACGAGCAAGAGAGAAACCCGCGTGAGGATCCAGTTTGTGAACCGCATAAGGAGGCTCAATCCGGCCGTTTCTGCACTGTTCGTCTTTGTTTTATTGCATTGTGAGCATGTTCGACTACCACCCATGCTGAATCGCTGCCCAAACTGCCAGATACGTGACAGAGGTGATGCTACCCGAGATGCGATTCAGTTACATTTCGTGATCCGTCTACATTTTCCATGGGGTTTTCGTCTATTTTGGCCGACCGTGTGCCGTCCTAGCTGTCTGCTGACATCCAAGTGACTAGAAGGGTGTAGATCCATTAGGTAGTCGAGAACTTGGGATCTGACCCATTTGACTCGACCCGTAACCCTTGGAGTTTTAGAGAACTTTGGTTTTGATTTTTTCATCATTTTTTGGACAATTTCTGGTGAGATTTAGGTGGTTTTTTGGCAACCATTCTGTATAGAGACCATTGGGCAATTAAAAAGACAGGACTTGGGTAAATTTTTAGTATTTTTTATTTGCTGTTTAATTAATTATCTAATGGATTTTCTGTAACAACGGAAAGGATTTTAAAAGATAAAACCTAAATTTTGACGCAAATTCCAATCAAACGAACCTGGCACGAATTTTGAGAATAGTAATTTGAAATGAAAGGTTGTTCGAAGTTAGAAACATGATCAAACGGAAAGAAATGCAATCCGGCGATCAAAAATTGACAGAAGGCGTTTCGTGCATCAATTTCACTGACGGAGGCCAAAACCTTCGCATGGAAACACGTACCAACGTCTGGAAGGATGCTGACACCCTAAAGTATCCCCGGGTGGTCCGAGAAAAGTCAGAATCACCCCCGGAGGCTTTAAATTCTCGAATTCCCTCCATTTCTCTCACATCTCTCTCTCTCCTCACCACACTTCCTCTCTCCTCTCTCTCCTCCTTCCTCTACTGTGCACTGCCACTACAGCCACCGTGGGCCGCCACCTAGCACACCAATCGACAGCCCTCGCCACCCACAACCTCCAGCAATCACCCACGGCCGCCAACGGCCACCAGCACCACCGAAAAACACCACTTTTCTCCTCCACCGCGTGAAAACTTCGCCAGCTCAGATCACTGCCGTTCGTCACCGTTGGCCGTCACCGCCCCCACCACCGTGTAGCCTGAGCTGCCAACTTCCTCCAGTAGCTTGCCGACGTCGAACGGAGGCCAAACACACCCGAATCGAGGCAATCTTCGTCCACCGTGCGTGAATCTTCGTGGCAAGAAAACGCTGTCCAAACGGCCGTGAACCGCTGCGCCACCACCATATTCGGACTCCTGGACTTGCGGGCTTCACCGTGGTGTAATTTTTGAGGTAATTCGCACCCCTCCGCCGTGCACCACCGTGCCGGAGTTTCTAGACGTGCATTAGGAGAAACTGAGACCACCCTGAGACAAAATTTCATCATCCGATCACATTGGTAAGGTCCGATTTCCCAAAAACTAATGATATCTTATTGAAATAGCTATCGAACATAATTAGGCAATAAATTGACTTAGGTATTAGGGCAACTGGACTTAGAATTGTTAAACGGATGACATGACAAGTTTGAATATTGCATTTAATGTCCAGGAAATTAATTGGGCTCAGAAACCGAGACTACGTGAAGTTATGAATCGATTTGGAATGACAGGAGATCAGGTAGGATAATTTACGCTTCTTGAACCTTAGATTTGACCTAGTGGATACCTGAATGATTTAGATGATTTTCATAGTTTTACGTGCTATTTTTGATGGAGTAAATTGCATGCCTGTGTGCTGAAAACCATAATTGCATGTTAGACGCTTTGTTTATCGAGTTTAGATGCCCTTAGGACAGATTTACTTATGGTTGGGTACTTAATAGCCGGTATGGGACGGCCGTTAAGTATCCCAAGTACAGGGAGCTTTTAATTGATATTGTTTTTACCTAATTTGGCTTGTACTGCGTTAGGGATCACGCGATAAATCAGGACGACCCTAAGAAAGGTTTAAGGAGTATAAGTGGGGATAGCCTACACGGGGAAACGTTGTGATTTAGGCGTAATACCTTAGAACCCTGAGGAATAGCCAACCGTGAGCATGTGAGTTCGAATAGACTGTATAAGGATGAGAATTAGCGTATGTCCACATGCTAGGGGACGCCCTAGATGTTGATTCTCACCCGGTCCTTGAGTGAGTGATTGGTGTTACAGATCACACTCATAATATAGGCTTGATTCGGGTGATTGGTGTTACGGATCACACCCAACGATACGAAAGGTATTCTCTCTAGATGACGTGCAATTAGATGACGATTTAGACTTGGTTACAGCGGATTTGTGACCAACGTGGATTGAGATACACCAGGCATGGGATTTTATTTGATTTCGAGTATTGACTTTTAAAAAGAAATGGATTTTTGATTTCGATTAATTGCCGCAATTTCCATGTAATAAAATGATTTTTAAGATAAGGTATTTCACTATTTTCGAACTGATTTCGGGAAGATGATTTCGGTGTTCGTACCGCTGAGTATTCAGCCAATTTTGAAATGTATTTGAACTGTAAATTATTCTACTGGGATTTTATATCTCACCAGGTTGTTTACTCAGATGAACAGGGACAGGGACAGGAACCCAGACGATAGTTGATGATACCTTGATGATTTACAGGAGAATAACTTAGTTTAGGCTTGAATCGTCTTATATATATACTTTGATGACGTTCCTATATATGGATTTCTGTCATTTATGTTTTCTGTTGTTGTTGGACTGGTTGTATAATTGTAAACAGGTGATTATTGTATTTTGGGTATGCTCGAAATACAGAGGAAACTCTGCCGGATTTTCGGTAGGGTTTACCGCTGTAAACTTGTGAATTTAAGTTGGAATTCATATGAATGTATGATGTGATGTTTATATGAATTTTAGATTTCATTCCAGAGTAACTTATGATGTATGTATGTATAACTAGTTAGCTGAGTGTGAATTAGGGTTGAACGGAATCTGAATGGACAACGGGGAGTCTATTTGGGTTACGCTCAACCAGTAGCGATCCCCTGACATTCCTACATCGGGAATAACTATGTAAATCAACTCATATGCTTCCACTAATCAGATACAGGATTGTGTATGTCGTATTAGGGGGTCGTTACATTATCTGTTGTTGGGATTGTCTGCTATAGTAAACATGTGGCTGAATTTGTAAAATTCATTAGGTTCCTTATGTTGGTATTTTTTTTTATTTTGCTTGGATATTGATTTTGATGTTGTGATCTTCTTTGTGGTTATACATGTACTATTTAAGTGTTCATTATGACACATCGTTGTGAATGCTAATTAGATTTCTTTTTAAGATCAAGAGATGATAATTGAAATTGGAACTTAATCACAGAGAACAATTAATTTTTGCTTAGAGATGAGGTTAATTAATTACTTGATTAAGGAGTAGCTATCCTTAATAGTAGTAGATTAGACCGATAATGCTAATATAAAATCAACCATTAGGAAGAACTAGCTAGTGGTAGGTTTGTAGGTTTAAGAAATTTATTGAGACTGACAGAGAATTTGAATTTAAATTAGAATCCACTCACAGGTAGAATAGTCAGATTCAGTATCCATTATCCTCTGTGTGTTTACCAACTAGTGTAGGTTCCCTGATGGATTTGCTTTTCTTGCCTCTGTATATTTTCTTTCGTTCCTTGTGGCTGGTTATTGTTTATTGTATTTAATTAATTAGTAGTTTAGTTAAAAATCAATCACTTTAATTGTTAGGCTAGATAACAGAAAACAAGTAGTAACTCTAGGTTTTCCCATTCCCGTTGGATACGACCTTGATACTCACCATTGCACTAGGTTGCATCGATTGGGTCACTACCTTAGGTGTAGTTGCATAGGTAGCATTGGCAGCACACATCAATCGTGATTTTTTGGAAAAGGAAAAGAGTCTAATAGTATGACTTCGCCATGGCTAAAATACTTATTTGCCATGACTAATAGTCTCTAGCAACTTCACCATGGCAAACTTGGTTTCTTGTTGCTGTGAAGTGCCTTTGTGCACTTAGCTGTGGCTAAGTGATCAGTTCGTCATGGCAAGCTGCACCACAACCTTAGGGTACTTGAACAATTTAATGTTTTTATGTCTCTTTTCTTTTCCAAACTTCATGTGAGGACTAGGAAATCATTGTAAAGTTTTGATATGGTATTTGAAAAGTAATATGAGACAAATTTTGAAGGGAAATAACTAGAAAGATTGAATGAAAATACTTTGATTATATGGTCTATCCTTAATAAGTTCTAGATTGAAGGACCGATGGTTAGTATTAGAAAACAATGGGTTGATGGTTAACCTTAAGTTAGTCCCCAAGTGACAACAAAGTGACCTACTTAGAGTTAAATCAATCATGATCAGGGAACTTGTCAAACTAGGGTATATATTAAAGAGTATGAATGAAGGCAACATTGGCTAGCATCAACATAGTGTGGGTGGATAAGATCTGTTGTAACATGTAACATCCGCTCCCCCTATTTATGACAGATGTTTGCTAGTTTTAAATAAGTTAAATGCTTGTGTATGTTGCATTAGATGGCATGTAGTTACATTATAATGAGGGACTCACTAAAAAGAAAAGAGTAAGGACTTGAATGAAAGGAAAAGGTTAAGTGGAGGAAATTATATAGGCTTCCAATATTCTAGGGGTAGTGTAATATCTGCCTTTTTATATTTTCAGGTATGTTAATAATTCTTCAATTTCAGTTAGTGCATGCCTAAATGTCCAAGTTTAAATTGCCCTAGGTTTTCCTAAAGTAGAGAGGAACCAAATTGAAAGGAAAGTTACAGGGACTAAAGTGAAAAGGGAAAAGTTTCTAAACATATCTAAAACGTCATAATGACGTTAGAAAATATATTTTTATATTAATGACACGTAATTAAGACACAGTAAAATATCTAAAAAGTAATGATTACTTTAAAAAATATCTAGGAAAAATATCCTAAAAGCCATGATTAACCTAAGAAAATATCTTAGGGACATACCCAAGGGCAAAATGGTAATTTTACCCAAGAATAAAATGGTAATTTTTACCTCAAGGGCAAAAATAGTAATTACACCTAAATACTTCATGATAATTTTCTAGAAAGCTTTCTCCCTACACTTTTCAAGAAAAAAAAAAGAGGATGAATAAAGGGTAAAAAGGACATTTTGACATAAAAGGGCAAAATGATAATTTTTCCATAAGGGTAAAATGGACGTTTACTCAAATGATTCATGAAATTACATGGAAGGGCAAACTCCTTCTAGAATTTGAAAAAGAGAAGAAAGGAAGGGTAAAATGGTCATTTTACACTAAGGGCAATTTGGTAATTTGTCATCAAAGGATTAAAACTCCTTTTCCTTCATGAATTGAAGGAGAAACACGAGAGGGAGAAAAGGAAGAAGAAGGCCATGAGGAAGAAGGGAGGAAAGAGAAGGAAAAGCCAATGATTCAACACAAAAACATCATTTTTATTGCAAAATCAAGGTAGCTGAAAAATCCTACACCTTTTTATTTCAAGTTTTATGGATTATTTTGCTTGAATGGAAATTTCTATGGCTTTCATGAGAAAAGGAATTTCTCTCCCTACATTCTTTTATGGTGAATTTGCTATTGGGTATTGATTGTATGATTATTTTGGATGTATTTATGAATGCTTTGAATGTTATTGAGATTAAAATTGTGAAGGAAAGGATTATTAGTTCACCTAAGTTTGTGATGAAACCTTTGATGTTTGATAGCATGAACTGTGAAAATTTGTACGAAAATGGAAGAAAATTGATGTATTTATGTTTGAATGATGTAAATGATGGAAGAAATGGAAGAAATGGCATGAAAGCCCCAATTTTTCCTCACTTTCCTCCCTTGACCGAGACCACCATTCCTAATTTCCTTGAAATTAGCTAAATTTTGTTGGTATAATTGTGAAGGAAAAATTTTAAATCTTTATATTAACCAATTTCAAGAGAAAAAGAAGTGGGTGGCTATTTCATGATGTATTTAATGAATTGTAAAAAAAAAAAAAAGAAAGGAATTATTTTCCTTGGTCGAGACCATCCCCTCTTGGTTCCCTTGAATTAGCTGAATTTTGTTAGTATAATTGTGAAGAAAAAATGCTAAATTTCCATGTTGGCCAATTTTAAGAGAAAAACAAAAATGAATGGTTATGGCAAGAAAGCTTGGCTAAGACTTCATCCTTTTTCCCTTGTGTTGGCCGAAAGTTTGAAATGAAATCTTGAAAGGGAATATGTTGAATGCTATGATGGCTAAGTTCAAGAGGAAAAGAGGAATGAGTGATTATAGCCAGGTGTTATAATGTCGTGTGTTATGAATTTCATGAAAGGAATGTGTAGCCTTCCATATCCATACAATCCAAATTTGAAAGTGTTATCAAATAAGAAACAGTGATATTTTAGAAATGTAAGATGGCTATCATGAACATGAATGTGAGGAAAGGAAAACATGAAAGAAAAGAAAGGAGAGAAACTAGAGGAAGTATCTTTGATGTATACTTTAGGATAGATGGACTTGTGACTGAGTGACCAATTGTTGGTATGGGATAGCCATTGGGCATTCCACGGTTGTGTCATAAATTTGGATGGTAAAACATCCACTCAGATATAAGAAATTTAGGATAACACTGTGATGGTTGCAAATTCTAAGTTAGTGTAACTTAATAAGAGCATAAAAAGGGACATTTGCTTAGAATTTAACATAACCATGTACACAAGCCACATCATCCTAAAGTATATGTATAGGACAACATATCGAGAATACAACCCACCAGTAAGGGGTGGCGATTCCATAGCATCATTATCTGTCCAAAAGCAGAGAGGAAATGACCTAGGTAAAGTTGACAATGATCCTATGACTTTAATTTAAAATATTAGCGATCTATTTAAGGGCAGTAACCATTAAATGGGTAATTGGATCCATTGGGGGATGCCATAGATAGTACCAGTGGCAGAATTGTCACATAACTAGTTAAATTAACTAACTCATGTAGGTAGTGGTACGTGGAGTAGTTCACTAGGTGACTCTCCCGAGACTCTTATGTTTCTTTTCTAAGAAAAATGGCATTGGTCATAATGTTATAATTGTTTTCCTTTTTCCCTGATTTTATGATCTTTATAATCTTATATTGATGAATGAAATATGTATATATTCATGATACCTATGTTATGCTTTCATTACGAAATGATGTTATGAAATAATATAAATGGTGAACTCTATCCTTATATTGAATTATGTTATGCTTTCATAAATACATACTGTACTGATATATATATATATGAATCATGCATGATATCCTAATAGATTATATGGTATTTTAAAGAAAAGAATATAGAATTTTTTTCCATATTATTAAGGAGATACATGCTAGAGGTTTCCAAAAGAGTGGATTTTTTTGCTACTAGGAATTTATTTCTCATAATTATCCTGGTATGTGCTAGATGACCAAGTATACCCTACTACCAGAGATAGAAGTAACGTTAACTGAAATGCCCTTTGTAGGATCATTCATAGTATTATAGGGAATATGGGTTCGGGCAGATTGTAAAAGTTATGCACAGTAATAGAAAAATATTAACAAGGGTTTGAGTGGCAGGGTTGTTACCTCCTTACCCTATGTATTGACCAGAACTTTATGTATGAGGAGAACATGTATTATTGAGGAGTATATATATAAATGATGTTTCATCTTTCGTTGTGTTATTAGAAATTTTTGTTATATAGTTTTCCACTGTGCAATGTATAAATAAAGAATACCTAAGTAAAGGAACCCAAACCTAATCCAATATTAAGTGGATATTAAAATCAAACTCAAGTAATAATTAAGGTTAAAAGTGAATATAACATACTAGTCATGTATCTCAATGGTTTATGTAAGAAACGTTTTTAAGAAAAATGCTATAAGATTGGGGTGTTATAGGCAACAAATCATAATTTTAGCCAAAAGAGTTACTGTAGCTACTAGATTTTTTAAATTTCTCACCAATGATTTAGGGGCAAAATGGTAATTTTTTGTATGCTAGGGAAGTTGCTAATTGGGCTGGATGATCAAAACTTGACCTTGACATTGGATAAGCGTTAAATCAAAATTGAACAATATGAAAGAAAATCAAGCAACATGGGTATGACCTGGCCGCGGTCAAGAATACATTAGGCATTAAAACTGCTTTCTAACATGAACTATGAGAAACAATGTCTGCCCATTCATGACTGAATCATACATGCTCAAAAGACAATCAAAGACTTAAGTGCATAGAATCAAGCAAAAATCAAGTATCCTATCCTAGATATACTGTCAACACAAATACAACATCAGCAAAAAATAACATCAATATGCGGCGTCCTGAACTAGTAGAGGGAAAATGAGTCAAAATAATAAAGGCACACCACCCCACACTTGAGGATCACACTATCCTCGATTAATGCGATAAAGGGGATACCACAGAAATAAAAGTAGAAAGCACAGCAACAAGCACAGATAATCTAAAAGTTTTAATGTACCTCAACAAAATGAAAAAGAATAAAATAGACAAAAATAAAATAACACAGATAAAATAAATAAATAAAAACACAGTGCTTCTTTTTTTTTTTTTGAGTCTTTTAGCTGGACTCGCTCCTTCTATCACTCTTTCAGGTAAAGCACCATATGCACTCGCTCCTCGACCTCCAATGGGTCTCCATAGTAGTGCTTTAGTCTGTGCCCATTGACTTTGAAATCTCCCTTGTCAGGATGATGCAATTCCACTGTGCCATAGGGAAAGACTTGCTTGATCACAAATGGTCCTGACCATCGGCTCTTAAGCTTTCTTGGAAAAAGACGAAGACGTGAGTTATAAAGTAATACCTTATCTCCAACTTGAAAATTTTTATAGCCACGCAGCCTTTGATCATGCCACTTCTTGGTTCGAGCTTTGTAAATGGAAGAATTTTCATAAGCTTGGTGGCGCCATTCTTCTAACTCATCCAACTGCCATAACCTCTCTTTACCTACAGAAATAACATCAAGATTGAATGTTTTAAGGGCCCAAAGTGCCCTGGGTTCCAATTCAACAGTCAAATGACAAGTCTTTCCATACACTAGCCTATAGGGTGTAAATCCAGTAGAAGTTCCGTAGTCGTCCTAAAGGCCCATAATGCATCATCCAATTTGGATGCCCAATCCTTCCTACTCACCCCTACGGTTTTCTCTAAGATTCTCTTTAAACCCCTATTAGTTACCTCTACTTGTCCACTGGTCTGTGGGTGATAGGGTGTTGAAAACCTATGAGATACCCCATAATGTTTAAGTACTTTCTCAAGTTGGGAGCTACAAAAATGGGTCCCTCTATCACTAATCAGTGCCCTAGGTGTACCAAACCTAGCAAACAATTTTTTTAAGAACCTAGTCACCACCCTGGCATCATTAGTGGGGAAAGCTTGGGCTTCTGGCCACTTGGAAAGATACTCAACAGCCACAAGTATATACTTATTACCAGATGAGGAAGGAAAAGGGCCCATGAAGTTGATACCCCACACTTCAAAGATTTCAACCACTTGCACACTCGTTTGGGGCATTTCATCACGGGCAGAGATGTTACCTGACCTCTGACAAGCATCACAAACCTGTACATATGCTCTAGCATCCTGGAATATGGTTGGGCAGTAGAACCCTGCTTCAAGCACCTTCCTAGCAGTGTGGTTTGCAGCCTGGTGGCCTCCCGTTGGTCCTTCGTGGCAGTGCTTCAGGATTTGGTGAACTTCCTCCCCATGTATGCATCGCCTTTGATTACTTAGTGCCACAGATCTGAAACAAGAAGGATCTTCCCAAATTTAGTATTTCAACTCAAAGAAAGAATTTCTTCTTTCTTTGGGTAGTCATACCCTTTGGTAAAACCCTTGCCACCAAATAGTTAGCATAATCACAAAACCAAGGGGAATCGAGACATACCGAACCGTCTCCAAATGCTCATCTGGGAAGTTATCATCAATGGCTCTCTCATCTAAGGCCTCCCAGTTTGGATTCTCTAACCTTGATAGGTGATCTGTAGCCAGGTTCTCCGTACCCTTCTTATCTTTGATCTCAATATCAAATTCTTGTAAGAGCAAAATCCATCTAATGAGTCTAGGCTTAGCATCATGCTTACCGAACAAATACTTCAAGGCTGAATGATCCGTGTAAACCACGGTCTTGGATAGCACCAAATAGCACCGAAACTTGTCGAAAGCATAGACCACTGCAAGTAATTCCTTTTCAGTAGTGGTATAGTGCTCCTGGGCATCAGTTAAGGTCTTGCTAGCATAATAAATTTGCTGGAACTTTTTATCAATCCTCTGACCTAACACAGCTCCAACTGCAAAGTCACTAGCATCACACATTAGTTTAAAAGGCAGCCCCCACTTAGGTGAAACCATAATAGGGGCTGTGGTTAGTCGTTCCTTTAGTAACTCAAATGCATGCACAATCGATGATCGAAAACAAAAGGTACATCCTTGACAAGCAACTGAGTTAAGGGCCTAGCAATCTTAGAGAAATCTCTAATAAATCTCCTATAAAAAGCAGCATGCCCTAGGAAGCTCCTAACAGCCTTAACTGAACTAGGGGGTGGTAGTTTTGATATGGTCTCAACCTTAGCCTTATCCACCTCCATCCCTGCATTTGATATCTTATGCCCAAGAACAATCCCCTCTCTCACCATAAAGTGACATTTTTCCCAATTAAGAACTAAGTTTGCTTCTATACATCTTGCAAGCATGCGTTCTAAATTAAGCAAACAGTGGGAGAAGGAGTTACCAAAAAATGAGAAGTCATCCATAAATACCTCCATAGACTCCTCAATCATGTCATGGAAGATTGTCATCATGCACCGCTGAAAAGTGGCTAGTGCGTTGCACAATCCAAAAGGCATCCTCCTGTAAGCGAACGTTCCATATGGGCAGGTAAAGGTGGTCTTCTCTTGGTCTTCAGGTGCAATGGGAATCTGAAAGTAACCTGAAAAACCATCAGGAAAGCAATAAAACATGTGACCTACCAAACGTTCAAGCATCTGGTCAATGAAAGGAAGAGGAAAATGGTCTTTCCGGGTTGCATCATTGAGTCTCCTATAATCAATGCAAACCCGAAAACCTGTTACCATCTTAGTGGGTATGAGTTCATCCTTATCATTCTTGACCACTGTCATGCCACCCTTCTTTGGTACAACCTACACAGGACTCACCTAAGAGCTATTAGAGATAGGATAAATCAAACCTGCATCAAGAAGTTTAATTACCTCCTTTTTCACCACTTCCTTCATGTTTAGGTTCAATTGTCTCTGTGGCTGCACCACTGGCCTATAGCTATCTTCCATCAGGATCTTGTGTGAACAATAGCTAGGATTAATCCCAGGAATGTTTGCCATCTTGTAAGAAAAGGCCCTAGGGTATTTCCTAAGAGAGGTCAAAGTCATCTCCCTCTCCTCAGGTGTCAAGTTAGCTGCTATAATTACTGGCAGCTTCTCTGCCTCATCCAAATAGGCATAGCTTAAGTTCTTGGGTAACTCCTTCAATTCCAAGGTTGGGGGGTCCTCAATTGAAGGTTTCACCTTCTGCACCTCTGACCTGTCAAGAGAAACAAAAGAATCAGTCAAGTTGCTAGGCTCAACAGCCAGCAAGTGAGCTAGTTGTTCCAACACTTGCTCATTGGACAACTCATCCTCTTCTCCTTGTAATGCCACCTGTAAAGGGTCATCAAGTAAAAATTCCTGCAGTTCAGATTCAACCACATCATCCAAGACATCCACAGAATATACAGTATCATCATGATCTAAAGATTGTCTCTTAGAGGTAGCTAAGTCAAAGGTAACAGTTTCATCCCCTACTTTAAGTTTCAATTTCCCATCACAGACATTTATAATAGCCCTAGACGTTGCAAGGAAAGGCCTACCTAGAATCAAGGGTACGCTACTCTCACCCTTCATATCCATCACAACAAAATCCATAGGAAATATAAATTTATCAACCTTTACAAGGACATCTTCAACTATACCTCTAGGATATTTAACAGTTCTATCAGCTAATTGTATGTTCATCCTAGTAGGTTTTGGCTCACCCAATCCCAGTCTATCAAACAAGCTAGTAGGCATCAAATTTATGCTAGCTCCTAAATCAGCTAAAGCATCCATGACAGACAGATCACCAGTTACACAAGGTACGGTAAAACTCCCTGGATCACGCCTCTTAACAGGTAGCTTGTTTTGTAAGATTTCTAAGCACTCCTCATTCAATGTCACCAGTCCCAAATCCTCTAGTTTCCTCTTGTTGCTCAGTATTTCCTTCAAGAACTTTGCATAGCGAGGCATCTGCGAAATGGCTTCAACAAAAGGAAGGTTAATCCTCAGCTGTTTAAATAGATCAAGAAACTTACCAAACTGTTGATCTACTTTCTCCTGCTTCAGTCTAGCCGGGTATGGAATGGGTGGCTGATACTCTCTTATAGGGCTCTTCTTGCCCTCAACTTGCACCAGCTTAGTTACCTCAGGCTCTTGGTCCTTATTAACACTTGTATCCTGCACATCATTATGATCATCAGTAGGTAAAAGTAAAGGACCAGCTACTTGCTTACCTGATCTTAGAGTAATAGCCTTGCAATGCTCCCTTGGATTAGACTCGGTAGTGGTAGGGAGCATCCCTAGCTGTCTTTCAGCCAACACCTTAGAAATCTAGCCTATTGATGTGTTCGATTCTATACAAAATTTCTTGATGTGAATTGTCCATTTTGTGAGCATTTTTTGTGTAATTTTGTTATTAAAATCACTTAAGTTTGCTTTATTTTTATTTTCAGGCATTTTATCAAGTCTTCGTCAGCAAACGAAGTAATTTGGAGTGAAGGAAAATCCAAACATTGTGCAAAAGGCTGAAGTGAATAGTAGAAAAAAATATATATAAAAAAAAGGAAGAAAAAGAGGAGGGGCTCTATCGTGAAATAGATTGGGGGAGTGAACATTGAGGAGGGGAGACCCATCACGCGAGGGGAGTAAACAGTGAAGCATGGAGACCCATCACGCGAGGGGAGTGAACTCGTGCACCACCGCCACCGAGGGAGGCCGACCAACGATCGAAGAGGCTTCGCGCATAGTCCTCCACCACCTTGGCTGTCCGCAGCGTCGTTCACGGCGTCCGTAGCGCGAGAGAAGGCTCGCGACTCATCTTGCCAACCCGTCCAGATCGAGCTTCGCCACGGCGTTTCCCGGCCATTCCACCCTCCGCCGACGCCACTGCAACCTCCAGCAAGTAGTCCGCCGCCTTACCTCAGCTCACCAGCCGCCAGAACTGCCCGAATCGCAAGACCCGAATCGCGACCCGTTTCGCGATTCGGTTGCTTGAGCCGCTCGTTGCCACTTTGTCCACGCCACCACGGAAAGTGACTCTCTGTCGACCAGCGCCTGCACCACGACCTTCTGCCCTAGCTCAGGCCGGCGATTTGGGTGTTTTTACGGTACCGTTGGCTTAACCCGACCCGTTTGGCTCGCAACCCGACCCGGATGACTAGGATCCGACCCGTTGACCCGTGTAGCTTTTGGGACAAAGATCGATTTGAATTCTCTGCTGAATTTCTGGCAGTTTTATAGGGAGATTCGAGTGGTTTTCTGGCAACCAATCCGTGCAGTAATCATTGGGCAATTGAGAAGATAGGGGCGTGCTTAATTTATACTGTTTTTATCTCCTGTATAATTGATTGCTTGATGAATTTTCTGATGGATTGCCTGCTATTGGATTGTGTGCTATATGTAAATATGTGTGGCTAGATTTGTAAAAATTCATTGGGGTCCCTAACTGTGTTGGATTGCTGTTTAAATTTGCATGGATGTTGAATTTAATGTGTGATCTCCGTTACAATTATGAATGTATATGCTAGCGTTATTTACGAGACGTCGTGGTAATGTTAATCAGATTCCTTTTTGAGATCGACAGATGATAATTAGAATTGGAAAACTAACTGTAATGGGCAATTTGTTATCGCTTAGAACTAAGGTTAATAAATTGTTGGATTAAGAAGTAACGACTCTTAATAGTGGTGAATTAGATAGAAATGCTGATTTAAAATTTGCCATTAGGAAGAACCAGCCAGTGGTGGATTTTAAGTTTAAGAAATTCATTGAGATCGACAGAGAATTTGAATTTGCATTGGAATTCACTCACAGGTAACATAGTTAAATTTAGTAATCCATTATCCTTCGTGTGTTTGCCAACCAGTGTAGGTTCCCTGATGGATTTGCATTTCTTGCCTCCGTGTATTTTCTTCTATTTCTTGTTGCTGTTAGTTTATTATTGCTTATAGTTAGACGTTAGTTTAGATAAAAAAAAATTTAATCATTTTAATTGCTAGGCTAGATAACAGAGAACAAGTAGTAACTCTGGGCTTTCCCGTTCCCAAGGAATACGACCTTGATACTCACCATTGCACTAGGCTGCATCGATAGGTTCACTGCCTTAGGTGTTGTTGCTAGATAGCATTGGCAGCACGCATCACCTATCTGATTCTCTAAGTTCTGAATGGAGGGTTGTTGGTTTCTAAGTGTTGTGTCCGTTTGCTGGAATTTTCTCTCTGAAGTAGACACAAACTTCATCATCAATTCCTCCAGATTGGGCTTCTTCTCCTGCCCTTAAGGAAATTGACTTGGATTAGCTTGCTGCTAGGGTTGCTGTTGGTGCAACCGTTGAAAACCTAGTGGACCCTGGTTATTAGTGTTTCTCCATCCAAAATTTGGATGATTCCTCCACCCGGGGTTGTATGTGCTACTATATGGATTGTTCTACTATCTCGGAGCGTTCCCCATGTAATCTACCTGTTCAAAATCAGAAGAACCACCGTGAGAAGAAAATGAAGAAGAGGGGTTAGCAAACATACCTCCCGCATTACAATTGACACCATAATTCAGGCCACCACAGAACTCGTAGCTTGACTGTGCTGCATGCACTGGCATCTGGAGTCGGTCAATCTTCTTAGCTAGAAGCTCCACTTGAGTTGCCAAGGTTGATATAGAGTCTGACTGGTTGACCACTCCCTGCCGTCCTAGCCTATCCCTTGAGGATTGCCACTGATAGTTGTTCATGGCCATTTCCTCTATTAAACTCTGTGCCTGTTCAGGGGTTTTGTTATTTAATGCACCCCCTGCTGCCGCATCCACCATCTGCCTTGTGGCTGTATTTAAACCACTATAGAAAGTCTGCACTTGCATCCATACAGGCAATCCATGATGTGGGCAACACCTCAGTAATTCCTTGTACCTCTCCCATGCATCATACATACTCTCATCAGCCATCTGCACAAAAGAAGAAATGTCATTACGTAGTTTTGCAGTCTTAGCTGGAGGAAAATATTTGTACAAAAACTTTTCAGCCAAAGTCTCCCAAGTAGTGATGGAGTTAGGTGGTAGGGATTGTGTAATATCCTCAATTCTATGATATCAGGTATGTCTTAAAATCCTAGACTCAATATTTTTATGCATGGAAAATAGTCCAAAAATTATTTTATATTACCTTAAACAAAGGAAGGACTAAACTAAAAGCAAATGATTAGGGACTAAAATGAAAGAAAATTTGTTTCACAAAATATCCTGATAGTAAGCACGAAAATTGAGGTGCATTTATGGCACACATTTATGAGGTTTGAAAATGGTGCCATTGTCATGAATGCTGTAAGAAAAATATTTAAGGACAAAACGGTCAAAATTTTATCTAAAAATAAGAATAAAATATTTATTTATCATATAAAATGGCTAATTTTTATCTAGAAAATTATGAAATTGCCTCTAGAATAATTTTCCAAAATTTCTCAAAAAAAAAAAAAAATTTGGTTCGGCACTTAAGAGGGGTAAAATGGTCATTTTACTATGAAGGGCAAAATGGTAATTTTGACACCAAGGGCAAAAAGGTAATTTCATCACAAGGACATAAGGAGAATTTTACCTAAAGAAACACTTTAAAATTCCTAAAATACCCTTACATGTCAAGGTTTTAAGAAGGAAAAAGTGAAGGGTATTTTGGTTATTTTGCCACCAAGGGCAAAATGGTCATATAAGCCAATTTAAATAAGTCACACTACTTCTTCTTCTCCTCCTTAGCAAAGACGACGTGAAGGCTTTTGGAAGGGAGAAATACCATAGGCTTCATAAGGGAGAAAAGGGAGAAAAAGCAAGGGAACTTCAAGGTTTATCCACCAAAAATTGCAAATCAAGGTAGCTTAGCATTCTTCCATTACTTATTTCATGTTTTAATGGATTTTTCCAAGCTTTTGAGATTTTCATGGCTGAATGAACAATACATGAATAGTGATATTTTTAAGTTTACATTCTTAAATTCTCAAAATTTCTATGGATTAATGCCTAGAAAGTAGTATGGAGTTGTTTGTGATGGTTAATTTCAATTATGAAAGTGTTTATGTTCATTTCCCAATTTTGTTTCATTTGCCCTAAAACCCCAAATTCATGAATGTCATGCCAAATTGTTTGTTTTTCCTTGATTGTTATGGATAAATGGTGATTGATGGTTTTTAGATGATGAAAATGGGATTAAAGAAATGATTATATGAAAAATGATGATTTTTGCACAAAACTCCTCTTTAGGTCATGGCTAGAAAAATGAGATTTGGAAAATTGTTTAAAAAATTTTAAAGTAGCTTATTGGTAATTCAAGTTATGGCCAATGGAGGATAGAATAGATGTCAATTCGTTGAAATGCCCAATTTTACCTAAAAATCTCATCTTGACCAAGAGTATGCAAGTTTTTGATGAAGGAAATGTGTTGAAATTTTTGTGTGTGTGTCTTGGTTGAAGCAAGATTAATTGGTAATTATTTTTATGCAAAATGATTCCATTAAATTTCATGTAATTTACTTGACCAATTTTAGGACATGGAAATATTTATAGAAAATTTTTGTACAAAAATGTAATGAAATTGGTCAAAGTATACAAAGGAAATAATATGACGTTGCAATTAAATTTTAATGAATATTTTGTGCAATCTTGGCAATTCTAGCAATTTGTGTGCATGCTTAAGTGTGGGGAGACAGTGATTATACACACCTTAGGTATGTATAATTAGGTGAGAAAGGGGGAAAATGGAATAATAAGTAGGAAATGGAAAAGGTTCAACTTTGAAACCCTTTAAATGCAATAAAATGTGAAAAAGGGAATTTAGTGTAAATGGGAAGGAAAAGTAAATTTATTTTGCTTATTATATGGCAAGAGTGACAAATAGAAATTTTTAAGTATGAAAATCTAAAATTTCTTAAGGATTTCTCTTGACCAAGAATGAACCTTCCTTTTTAGAAAGTGAGAATGATAGTATCATCATGAATGAGGAAAGAAAAGGATTGATTTATGACATAGATAAGGAAAAACATAGCATGGTATTGGAAAACATTGAATGGAAGGAAAATATTTGAATGTTCAATAAAGAGAAACATAGAGGAAGTAATTCCAATATATGTTCTAGGATAGATAGGCTTATAACCGAGTGACCAATTGTCGGTATGGGGCCAGTAGTTGGACATTCCACGGTTGTATCATAAATTTGGATGGTGAAACATCCGCTCGGAATGAAAAAATTTCGTAAACGCTGTGATGATTGTGAATTCTAAGTTAGTGTAACCTAGACGGCCAATTGAATAGGGGACATTTACTTAGAATTTGGCAAAATTATGGGATTAAGCCTAATCATCATAGTTGATATATATAGGAAATAGCATACCGGGAAATGATCCATGATGTAGGTTGTGGTGATTTATGGCATCATGAACTGCCCATAAAGCGAGGAGAAGATGATCTGTGTGAATAACAGTGATTCCATGAGCTTAGTTTGATTGAACCCTAGGAGAAATTCCCACTTAGATTTGTCTTTATGACATGATCACTGAATGTGAATGGGTACTCGGATCCACTGAGGGACACCTCAGATGTACCAGTGGCAGAATTGTCACACACTTGATAGAGCGGCTATCTCATTCATGCACGCTGTGGTATGTGGAGTAATTTATACTTTCGATACTCTTGTGTCTCTCTGAATTGAAAATATGGCTTTTAGCCAAATATGAATGTTTATTTTCCTTATAAATAATGCAGTTTTCCATGAATGGTAAATGTTGTTTCTCCTAAATTATCTATGGCTGAATGAAAATTTAATGAATGTACTTTCCTGATTATGGTACTAAACGGTATACGGTGAACTATGATTGTGACTGAAATTGATACTGTTTTTATTTTATAACTGATATATTACCGATATACCTCATAAACTTCATCCTATACATCTGACTGGTTTATTTATAGCATTTCCTAGAAATGATGGAATTTAAGAATAAGGAATGTAAATTGTTTTCCATATTCATACGGTGGTACATACCATAGCTCAGAAATGAAATGTGGAATGCGTAGCTACTGAGAAATTATTTTCTCATTATATTCTGGTATGTATCAAATGACTAGGACCATTATGGTACTACAAGACAGAAAGGATTAGTGATCCATCCCAAGAAATGGAATAATATATATTATGCTAGAAATACATATAAGTATATGGATTGTAAAGCATACATATTAGGTTTATGAAAAATAGTTAAAAAGGGTATGAGTGGCAGGTTTGTTGCCTCCTTACCCTATGAAAACAAGAAAACTACATATATCATACAGTATATGTAACAACGTTGTAACGTTGAACTAGATGTAAATGTATGTAAAGGAAAAAGTTTAAATTTATCCTGAATTTTTATGGATTATGGTGTATGATTATTAGACTTCCGCTGTATTGATAATTGATATGATACCTGAGTAAGGATCCGAACCTAATGAAATGTATACTATAAATGGATATTTAAAGAACTCAGGTAAGAAATAAAAGATAGAAGTGTATATAACACACCAGTTTCTTAAGTGGAGGATTTTTCAATAAATAATATTTTAAATATGGCTATGAAATTAGGGTGTTATAGATTGCAGCCATCTCTTTACTCTATCTCTCAAGGAAAATGGAAACAATCTAAGCCGAATGGCGTCATCAGTGGTTCCATTAATCTTGAAAGTGTCGCATATCTCCAAGAAGTTAGCTATGTGGGCATTAGGGTCTTCGCTGGGCATCCCTCCAAACTGTACCGTTTGTTGCATCATCTGAATCACATTTGGCTTGATTTCAAAATTGTTAGCTGCTATTGTAGGCTGAGTAATGCACGTCTGTGTCCCTTCCAATGAAGGTCTAGCGAACTCGTACATCGTTCTATTGGCTTCGTCATTATTATTTGCAGCTTCCATCTTTGGTGATGTAGGATCAGGGATCTCAATTGGTTCCTCCTCCAATATCTCAACTGGCACCTCCTCCCGAAGACGGTGTGCACAAGTCCACAACAGTCATTCTGGATCGGACAGAGGGTCTACAAGTATAGGATTAGAACTCCTGGTCATAAACTACCTAAATCCAATAACAGTGAAACAGTCCACCAATCAGATTAAAGAGTAATAAACCAAAACAAAAAGTAAAACAAGATAGATAAAACTCAATAACAGAAACAATAACGAAACAAAT
Source organism: Senna siamea (assembly GCA_031216115.1). Lineage (NCBI taxonomy): Eukaryota > Viridiplantae > Streptophyta > Magnoliopsida > Fabales > Fabaceae > Senna > Senna siamea. The sequence goes on from CM062354.1 coordinate 21,432,300, forward strand.
AAAAACCCACTAAAATAATAAAACAAATAATCCAAATAAATAAAATAAATTAAATTAAACAAAGGACAAAATGAAACTAATAAAAACTAATAGCTGAACGCAGAGAAAGACACACTGACCAGAAACAAAAACAAAACAGAACAAATTAAAATGGCTAAAGTAACAGATAGCAAATTCACTCTAGTTTTCACCAAAAGCCCCCGACAACGGAGAGGTTAAGAAGAATCAAGAGGCAACTAGGAGCATAATCAAGAAGAAGTTTAGAGCCAAGTCTATTCACCTAAAACTTGACAGATGATGATGTATTTGTTTCCATTTTGTTCTTTTTTCTTTTCAATTATATTTCTTGTTGTTCTAGTCATGAACATGAGTAGCTATATTGGTAAAACCCATTTGGGGTTCTTAAACTATGTTGATATTTTCATCTTAATTTTCTTCAATTAAAAATTAGATTGTGTGATATTTCTTTAGTTAAGAATTATTTTAGTTTCCATTATGAGACGTCGTAGGGAAGACTATCTACATTCATTTTAAAAACTTGATAGATGATGTTTGGAATTTGAAACTAACTAAAGAGAATAGTCAATCTTTGCTTGGAACTAGAGGTTGATTGACCGCTGGATTAAGAGTAATTTTAATAGTGATGAATTAAAACGATAATGATGATCTAGAATCAACCATTAGGAAGAACCAGCCAATGGGAGATTATAGGTTTTGGAAATCCATTGAGAATGATAGAGCATTTGGATTTAAATTAGAATTCACTCATAAGTAGCATAGTCAATTTAATAATTCATGATTCTTGGTGTATACATCATCTAGTTTAGGACCCCAATGTGTTTGCTTTTCTTGACTTGGAAATTCTCTTTCTCATTCAAGTATCATTGGCTTTTAATTTTTATATATTCATAGTTAACATTAGTTTAGATAAAATCAACCACCATTTGTTTTAGGCTAGATAATAAGGAGTAAGTAGTAACTCTAGGCTTTCCTGTTCCCGTGGGATACGACCTTGATACTTACCATTGCACTAGGCTATGTTGGTAGGTACATTGCCTTAGGTGTAGCTGAACATAGATCATTGGAAGCCCATCAGTTCATAAAGGTGATCTTGAGCAACAAGAGGAAACTGGAAGATTTGGGGCTAGTGACCCTAAATGAGGATTGCTTGGTAATCCTACAAAATAAGCCTCCTACTAAAAAGTGTGATCCAGGTAGTTTTACCTTACCATGTATTATCAGTGAACTTCCCATTAAGGATGTTGTAGATGATTTAGGAGCTAGTATAAACCTCATGCCAGCTAGCTTATTTGACAAATTAGGATTGAGTGAGCTAAATCCCACTAGGATGAGTATACAACTGGCTGACAGAACTGTTAAATATCCTAGGGGCATAGTTGAAAATGTACTTGTAAGGATCAATAAATTTATCTTTCTTATAGATTTTGTTGTAATGGATATGGTAGGTGAGAGTAGCATACCACTAATCTTAGGAAGACCTTTCCTTGCAAAATCTAGAGTTCTCATACAAGTTTGCGATGGAAGGTTACAACTTAGAGTAGGTGACAAACTATCACTTTTGATTAAGCTAATCTATGAGATAGTCCATAGATCATGATGACATCATTTATTTCGTAGATGTCTTGGATGATGCTATTGAATCCTATTTGCAAAAATTGGTATTGGATGACGCTTTGCAGGATACATCGCAAGAAAATGAGGACGAGTTAACCAACGAGCCAGTGTTGGAAGAACTAGCTCATGTGTAGGCTACTAAGCCTAACAATCTTACTGACCATATTTTTTTTCTATAGACAGGCAAAATGTGGAAAAGGTAAAACCTTCCATCAAGGAACCTGTAGTCCTAGAATTGAAAGAGTTACCTAAGGGTTTAAGTTATGCCTATCTGGATGAGGCAAAAAAGCTACTAGTAATTATAGTACTAGATTTAACCCCTGAATAGAGGAAAATTATAACACCCTATCTTATAGCTTTTTATATGAATATTTACTCAATAAATCATTTGCCAAAAGACTAGGATATTATATTTATCTTTATTCTTACTTATAACCTAAGTAAAATTATTAAATTTGTAATTTATATTGCATTAGGTTTGGGACTTGGTACCCAGGTTTCTTACTTATTTGTATTGCAGCTGAAATTGAATATTATAAACATTTATACACTAGAAACGTCATTCATATATTCCCATACAATAGATACAACATCATACATATATTTCTGGATATGTCAAGTGTTTACAATATTCCAGGGTAAGGAGGCAACAAACCGGCCACTCAAACCCTTTACAAAATATTCATCATCTACCATTACTTTCACATATCCAAATATATATGCCCTCATTATTATGTACAACCAAAATTGACTCATCCTGATTCTTTCTCAAAATATATATGTAATCAAGATGAGAGGGCTATATTCTAACTACTTACATCTGATACCAAAAGATAAATAGTCTGGCTCCTCTCTATATAGAAGGAACCTTTATGACATGCACTACATATATATTCTGCACATAAGTGAAGGGGCCCAACCAAGGTATTTCCACTAATGCTATGTCAACTTGTAATGACTCCCTAAATCATGTTATACATTCATCTATCAGAATAGCGAAAGCATACAATATTTTAAATAAAATTTTCACTTTTCCCATGTTAGGGAATGTTAAAGAGTCACTACTGGTTGAGTGTTACCCAAATATACTTTTCTCTCAGTCTATTCAAATTTCACTCAACCATAAATCTTGTGCGGCATTTCTATTATCATATTATAAACCATATGATACTCTGGAATATAAATTCTAACAACCATTCAAATACAATTGAGATATGCTACATCATAATACTAAATCCATTTATACATCAATAAATAAGACTACAATTCATTATACACATCTATTTATCTAAAAAAATCCCTACCAAAAAATTCGATAGAGTTTCCCCTAAAATCAAACATTTTCCCATTTATACAACAGCCCAATTTTTAAAAAAATCCAGCAAATTCATCAATATAACCAAAAACCAGCAATACAAATTTATATATATATTCAAGCCTAATTTCGACATCCACATAATAGCATTATAATTTTCCAAGGATACCTTGACATCCTTCTTCTGCCCAGCTATTTCTTAGGCATTCCCTGTTCCTGGTCATTTGAGCAAACAACTTAAAGGGATTATTAGATCCTAGTAGATAATTAAATACTTATAAAAAAATTGCATACTCAGTTGTGCCAAGGCACAGAAAATGTTTCCCCAAATCATTTTAAATACATGTGAATTACTAAGTACTTTTAAGTTTAAAATGAATATGGGAAATCAATGCAAACTAATATAATGAGTATAATATTTTAAATCTAAAAAGTCATATTGAAAATCATGCCTGAAATTCTTATATTTTCATCTATCACACATCTCATGTGATTATTCATTTCAGGTTGCATGTCGTTTTATTTGAAAACATGGTTTTAATTGGGTGTAACACCGATCACCCAAAAACAACATCCTATATTGTGAGTGTGATCCATCACACTAGTCACCCATGTAACGCCCCTATCCAGTATTACCATTAACTTTGATATAAATAGATAGGTTTGATACATTATCCTTATCCTTTATTTAATTAATGTCTCAGTAATTACACTACTAAATTATATTCAGCGAATTAGGTTCGAGATTCTTTTGCTCTTATTCAAACTTACATGCACAGCGGAATAATATAAATTCTATGCTATAACAAAAATATAAACTTTCATGTAATTCCAATAATACAAATCCAATCAAGTCCATTACATACTGATAAACGTGTCCCCGAATATATGAAGTACCATCCATCGGAAGTCAGGAGACAACAGGTTTGTCACTCAAACTCCCTTACAAATTAGGGATAGATCGGTCCTTCACATATCGTCCCCTGGGATGCCCACATACATCTCATGTATATAGTTCAAAACAATTGTCCTATTCTAAGTCAAATCTATCTAGGACCCAAAATAGGGATTACAAAATCTCACCTAAAACAAAAATAGCTATTACTCCTCAGCCCTACTACGCGTCTAGATCTAATACATATTAGCACGTGGATGAGAAACACAAGTTTCCTAGTAGCTTAACAATTCAGGGTTTTAAAACACCACTAATATGTATTAAGGTGCAAGCACCAAAAGATTTGATCTACATTCTTGATATTAGGCATAATATTACACATAAATGTAAACCAGCAAGCACTGCATGATAAATTTAGAAGTCAACAGAAAATTAGATAACTCCTTTTTCAAGTGACACGTATTCTCAAAAAATTACATGTGTTATTACAGAATTATCAGAGCGCTTAGGCGTTTAATTCTTACTCTTACTATTACGGATTAAATGAATGTTCTTGGGTGTTACCTGAACACTAGGTCATGGGTATGGAGTACCTTCAGCCACACATCGCTAGGTCACTTATGTAGAACACCTTTGGCCACACCTTGTAAACCGTGGACACTCGGCCATGTATATAAAATCATCGGTACCATAGATCATGAGTATAGAGCACCTTCGGCCATACCTCCCTAGGTCACCCATATGGAGCACCTTTGGCTACACCTCGTAATTCGTGGACACTTGGCCATGCACATGAATTCATCGTGAACACTAGGTTACAGGCATGAAGCACCTTCGCCCACACCTCACTAGGTCACTGGTGTGGAGCACCTTCGGCCACTCCCTGAAATTCATGAATGTTCCTATGTTTTTCCTATGTTTGTTATCCTTCTTTTCCATTGGCACACATTACCCATTTTTCATATTTATTTATGACAAATTGGCCTAAATCAATTAATTTCTCCTTTTTTTTGAATAATATATTCAATTGTAAAACCTAAATAAATTTCCATGATTTTGGCCTAAGGGAAAATTCAAGAGAATTTCATATCTTATCATTTTAATTTTTCTCTTTTCCATCCTTTTAAATCATATTATTGAGAAGGGGAAATTTATTTTCCACAACAATAATATTTATCATTATTAATCAACATCATTCAACCTTGCTAACCATAATTTCCCACAACAAGGTCATCATTATTTAGCCATAAATTTCCCATAAATATAGTCATCATTAATTAGTCTTAAAGTTAACCATAACAACAATATACATCACTAATATAGTCAATCATTTTCCCATAATCATATGCATCATTATTAATAATCATAAGTTTTCCCCATCACTTTGGGTATGGTTTTCTTTCCTACTTGTGTTACACTTACCAACATTAATTTCATTATGAAAATCAAAAGTCTACTTTAATATTAAGAGTAGTAAGCCAAGCAACTCAAGCATTGAAAGTAGTTCTTCTTTTATGTTATTTCATGATCTTAATAAAATCACATTTTAGGTTTAAGCATTAGCCATCTCCTAGATTTATCATGCAAGCTAAGTCATTCGTTATTTCTAAATCAAGAATGTAGACAAGGATTCTAATTTCGTGTAAGCAAAATCATTACTTATGCATACTAGGGCATGGAACTAGAATTTAATAAATTGCTAACCAACCTCAAGAATGAAGCCAACATGGAGTGTCTTGGGTTGTCTCTTGAATTTCCTTTGCTACTTTGCTTCTTGGTTCCTTTCTTACCTTGTGTATCTTGCCAACTCGGCTAGTCTTCCTTTTTCTCCTTTTTCTTTTCCTCTCCTTTCGAGTAGGTGTGTGTGTGTATGGGTTAAGTGATCTCTCTTTTTCCCTTCTTTTCTTCTTTTTTGTTTCTATTTTTCTCCTTTATCTCACGTATGAATATGTTACATGGAACATAAACTCTCACTCCCTTACTTTTCCATGCTTCACATGCTCCTCTTCCTTTCCTGTTCTCTTTCTCTCTTTCTTTTCTACTTGCTGAGAGGGTGGGACGTGTATATGCTCTAATGAGAGTCAAATTTCCCCTTTTCTTTATATCTAGGTGGTGTGAGAATTCTTCCAAACTTGAAAATAAAATTATTATTATTATTATTATTTTCTTCCATTTCTTTCTTCTTTCCTTTAAGTCTTGCTGTCCCCACAAAATTTTCCATTCTATTGCTTTTGTCTCTTCCTGCCACACGTGTTATATGCACTTTTTGCTTTATCTATGGGACAAGCCATTGAGAAAGGAAGAAGAAATCCAATGCAGCTACCTTTTCCCTCTCTTGTGTCGTGTATGTGTATCCTTATGATAGAAATTTAATCATTTCCAAAAGTGCTTTCAAGTACAACCCCTCTTTTCTCTTTCTAACCTCCTATTTGGTTAATAGGGTGCTCTTTCTCCTCCTTATTATTATTATTATTATTTATATACCACTTCCTTTACTTGCACTCTTCCTTAAACTCTTGCATCACACCAAAGGAGGGAAGAAAAGGTTCAACACTTAGCTCCTCTCCCTTATCAAGTTTCTATTCGGCCAAAGGAAGATATTATATATATTTTTTTTTTCCACTTTCATTTTCAGATTCATGAGTAATAAGGTGCAGTCCCATTTCTTTAGAATTTTGCATTTCCACTTAGAAGGGAAGTTGCCTTCCTTTCTTGCATACTTGGTTTATCGTACACCCACACTTACATATGTCTCTCTTTGTTTTACTAAAAAAAATTGCACCCTTTTCTAACTTGCTGCACGTTTATATGTAAATATGTAAATATATATATATTTAATTCTCCCTTTTGATTGTAGTAGGAACGACACAAGAGAAGGAAGCTAGCTTTTCTTATCTCTTTCTTTTACCATCCCATTCCCTATGTACTTCTAAGTACCCTTAGCCTTTCCTTACACACTTGGGGTTGGCCACTCAGCAAGTTAATGGAAAGGGGAGAAGAGAATTCATGTCCATATAAGTTGTCCACGCCACCTCATGCAGAGTTGTACAATTATACAAAGCTCTTTATTCTTCCCTCATGATTACTTATTTTCTTAGAAGAATGGCAAGGGAAAAATGGCTAACTCCCCATGTTTCCTTCCTTCTATTTTTTTTTCACTTCACATGTATCTTCCTCTAGGCATGTAAAAAATATTCTGCACTCTTTTGTTTTCCTTACTTGTTGCATGCATTTATATATATAATTAATTAATTCCCATCCTTCCTCCTATTATCCCTTGGTCCCATGCAAGATACCTAGGCTAGTATCTTTTCTTCCTTATTCACGTGTGCAAGATGCCTATGGGGTCTAGCCGTGTGCATGCTCCTTTGCACAAAACAATAGAATTCCCTCCCCCTTCACACGGAATGCATGCAACACTCACACACACACATGCACATTGCATCCTATCCCTTTTTATGTAGGATGCATGCAAGTCACAACCATGCATATGTATATTTAAATTGTTACATCCCATATTGCTTCTCTCTTAGCACTTAAACTAAGTGGCTAAAAAGGAACTAGAGAATTAATTTAAGTACCTAATTTGTTGTAAGATTATCTTTTAACATACCCATTTGAAGCCATTAAATTAAGCAAGCAAATATGTCCTTCTTTAACCTAATGCATCTAATTAATTGCAAGATGTTTAATTTATAACTACTTATTAAATATCACCAGTAATTGCACCTCATTAATTAAAGAACATTAATTTGGACTCATTAAAATGATGGGGTGTTACAACCCACTCAAGGACCGGGTGAGAACCAACATCTAGGGCATCCCCCAGCATGTGTATGATAGCTAATTCTCATCCTCATACAGTATATATAGCACTACATACGCATAGTCAACTAATACTAAAGGTTACAGGATATCATACTTAAACCAAAACATCGCCCCATGTAGGTTGTCCACCCTTTACTCCTTAAACCTTTCATTGGGTTGTCCTAGTTTAATGCATAATTCCCAACAAATGTAGACCAATTCAGATAAAATAAATCAATTCATAAAATAGTCTGCATAGGGGATATTCAACGGTCGTCCCATACTAGCTATTGAATATCTATCCTAAGTTAGTCTGTCCCTATGGCATATAATCCCAATAGCCAAGTCTAGAAAACATGCAATAGGCAATCTCATATACTCATATATATAATTCTCATGTAAATCAATCATTTTTAGCACTCATTCCCATTCAATACAATTCATACTGAAATTAGTAATTCACAACGTTAGTTAAAAAAGGTCAAGGAAGTGTAGATTACTTTACCTTTTACCGTTTACTCCTATTCGGACCAAGGTTTTCCTTTTTTCCTTGAAGGTTGTTCTCACAATTAATTTGCTGATGAAACAATTCAAATCTTATGCAAGTTTCCTTCCAATTACACTTTCTTATAATTAAATGCCTAATTGTTACTTTGGTCTAATATCTAGGCATAATTGGAATCAAAATCTACAGGAAAACATCCAATTAGAGTATTTTAAATTATACTAGAGGTTTCAGAAGTTTGAAATTTGATCCCTGCTTCTTTCCAACACTCAGACGATGGTGCATGATGGAGCATGGTAGCGGACTGGTGGCTCACAGCGATGCACAGTGATGGACAATGGCTGGCATCAAAAATTAGTCCAAAACATAGCCCGAAGAACGAGGATGTTAGATCCAGGGTCAGTTAGCAAAAAATGGTAGTTTAACCGTGATTTTCTAGTGAAACACAACAGCTGCTCCAAAACATTTCTTCTTCGGTCATAGTGCATGGCGACAGTTCTTCGCCAGTTGGCAACTGACAGAGGAAGAATGCAACTTGGGCTAGCTATTGGTAGCGACGGTGCAGTTTGACAGTGGCATTTTCTAGTCGAATCAAAGAAGATAATCCAGCAGCTGAAGGTGGAGAAATTTGGAGTTTCTTGATTCTATGGTCGCCGTCGGTCGCTACAGTGGCTTGCTGCCGCATTGGGATGAGCTGCTAAACCTTCTGGCAGTGATGGGCAATGGTAACTCAATCAAATGGTAGACGAGCGTGGTAAAGGTGGTGGATGGATGTAGCTTCGCAGGCAGGGGACCGTGGATGAGGTGAGAGAAGGAAAATATGAAAATATGAAAGGTAGGTTTGGAATTTTAGCATATAAGGGCATTTTGGTCATTTCTAAAATTTACTCCGAATAAATTTTTTGATACAAATTCTGATTCATCTTCAAATATAGGATAATTTAGAAAGAGCTTGGGAATGTTTGAAGCATCACAAACTCACCAAAATTATATGTCAAGTTCCTCAAACTAGATACAAATTCCCTTATTGGATAAATTTTTATCTTGAAAAATTTTCAAATTTATACTACAAGCTTAGGAAAATTTTCTTAAATGAATTCCAACAAAATTTCAATTTATTTTCAAATTGGGTTATTTCATAACCTCAAGCCAAATTGGAATTCAAGATGTAATTAATCAATATGTTTGACATACATTTTAGAGTAAAAAATACATTAGTATATCATGTAAGTTCACCATATAGATATCCTCATAGTATCATGAACATAAGAGATATTAGTCTTGTATAGGGAAATAAAATTAATATTCAAAGGAAAAAAATCATAATACATAAGGAAAATAAGCATATGTCATTGGCTAAAAGCCACATACAATGATAGAGACACTTAAGAGTATCAGGACAACCACTAGGTAAACTTGTCCATGTAATACTAGGTACATGAGTGAGATAATTTTCTCTATATCTGTGGTGTGACTAAAGTCACTGGTACAATCTGAGGCATCTCTCAATGGATTGAAGTACCTCTCTATATCATAATTACTGCCTTTTTAGCAGATTAGTAACATGTTGAAAATTAAGCCCACGGGATCACTGTTTCCAATAAATAGATCATTTCCTCTCTACTTTTAGGCGATCATGGTGCTGTGGAATCACCACCCCTTTCTAATGGATTATATTCCCAGTACGTTATCTCTAGTGTACGAAATAGAATGATTTGTCTTGTACCTATGATTATGCTAAATTCTAAGTAAATGTCCCCTTTTTAATGGCCATTTTAGGTTACACTAACTTAGAATTTGCAATCATCGTTGTAATTCCATATTTTTTGGAATAAGTAACTGTTGTCCCATGCCAACAATCAATTATTCAGTTACAAACCTATCTATACTAAAACATATACTAGAAATGCTTCCCCTAAGTTCTCCTCATTGCTAATCTATGTTTTCCTTTCTTTGTACATTTTCCTTTATCTTTTCTTTGTTTCCCTTCTTTATTCTATAAATCTTCATGATACTATACTTTTCATTATTAATTATAGTTATGCATGCATTTCTAAATATCTTTTCTCTCAAAATAATTCATATAATGCATACATATCTAGATACATGTGAACATCTATTCTTCCATTTTTACCCCCTAAGAAATTTCATTTTACTCTTAAATATTTTCTAAAGTTAATCATTAATTTTTTAGATATTTTCTCTAGATATTTTTCAAAGTAATCATTACTTTTTAAAAATATCTAGATATTTTTCAACATCATGATTATGCGTAAATGTGCCTCGATTTTCATGCAAAGTTATGATGACGCTTATTATTTTAATAAACTTTTCTCCTTTTCACTTTGGTTCTTTTTCTTTTCTTTCAGTTTAGTCCCTCCTTTGTCCAAAGGAAATTAAGACAATTTAATTAAAATTATTCAAGCATGAAAGTACTAATTTTAGGAATTTAAAACATACCTGAGCGGATATTACAAAACTGACCTTAAACTCTCTCAGAAAGTATCCTAGAGCCTTCACTTACAAAATTGCAGACATTCCTGGGATAAATCCTAGTCATTGGTTGTACAAAATCCTAATGGAGGATAGTTACAAGCCAGTGGTATAGCCACAAAGACGATTGAACCTGAATATGAAGGAGGTGATAAAAAAGGTGGTAATTAGGCATGATAGTGACTAAAAATGAAAGGGATGAGCTTATACCAACAAGAACGGTAGCAGGTTTTTGGGTTTGCATAGATTACCAGAGGCTAAATGATGTAACCTAAAGAGACCATTTTCCCCTTCCTCTTATTGATCAAATGCTTAAACGTTTGGTAGGTCATATGTTTTATCGCTTTCTTGATGGTTTCTCAAGGTATTTTCAGATTCTATTGCTCCTGAGGACCAAGAGAAGATGACTTTTACCTGCCTTTATGGAAATTTTGCCTACAAGAGGATGCCTTTTGGGTTATGTAATGCACCAGCCACTTTTCAGTAGTGCATAATTTCCATCTTCCATAACATGATTGAGGAGTCTATGGAAGTATTTATGGATAACCTCTCAAGTTTTGGTAACTCTTTCCCTTACTGTTTATATAATTTAGAACGTATGCTTGCACTTTGTGTAGAATCTAACCTAGTTCTAAATTGGGAAAAATGTCATTTCATGGTAAGAGAAGGGATTTCTCCAAGGCATAAGATATCTAAATTGCCACCCCCTAGTTTTGTGAAGGATATTAGGAGTTTCCAAGGGCATACTGGTTTTTGTAAAATATTCATTATGGATTTTTCCAAGATTGCTAGGCCCTTAACCCAATTGCTTGTAAAGGATGTACCTTTTGCTTTTAGCAATGAATGTTTACAAGCATTTGAATTATTAAAGGAACGACTAACCACAACCCCTATTATGGTTTCACCTAATTAGGGGTTGCCTTTTGAACTAATGTATGGTGCTAATGAATATGCAATTAGAGCTACTTTAGAATAGAGGATTCATAAGAAGTTCCAACCTATATATTACGCTAGCAAGACACTGACAGATGCCTAAAAGCATTACACCACTACTAAAAAGGAGTTACTGTAGTAGCCTATACTTTTGACAAATTTTGATGCCATTTGGTGCTTTCCAAGACAGTAAGGTTGTATGGGGTTCCCACTAGCATTGTTCCGGACCGAGATCCCTAATTTACCTCTAGATTTTAGAGAGCTTTACAAGAAGCTTTCGGTACTAGACTAAGTTTCAGTACTGCTTACCATCCCCAAACTGATGAGTAGACAAAAAGGACCATCCAAACTCTAGAAGATATGCTTAGGGCTTATACTTTGGAGTTCTAAGGGAATTAGTAACAAAGTGTGCCATTAATAGAATTCTCCTATAATAATAGCTACCACTTTAGTATATGGATGGCACCATATGAAGCCCTGTATAGGAGAAAGTGTAGATCCCCTTTGTGTTGGTATGAGGTAGGAGAGAGACCATTGCTAAGGCCCAAACTAGTTCAACAAACCACTGATCAAATCAAACTGATCAAAGAAAAGATGCATAAAGCTCAAAGTAGGCAGAAAAGATATGTTGACAAGAGAAGAAGGCCCTTAGAATTTGAGGAAGGAAATAATGTTTTTCTAAAGTTATCCTCAACTACTGGGATTGGGTAGAGCTATGAAGTCTAGAAATCTAAGTCCTATATACATTGGACCTTTTCTAAATATTGAAGAGAGTGGGTCCATCGGCATACCAAATAACCTTACCCCTATAATTGTCCAACCTTCATAATATTTTTCATGTCTCCCAGCTTCAAAAGTACATACCTGACCCCTTACATATACTTGACTCCAAGATTTACAATTAAAGGATAATCTAACTTATCAACCAAAACCTTTAAAAATTATCGGTACTGAGGTCGAGACCCTAAGGAATAAGACCATTCCCCTGGTGAAGATCTTGTGGGATCTGATGTCACCACAGGAAGCTACCTGGGAAAGAGAGGAGGACATGCATAGAGCATATTCGAAATTATTCCCATGAGGTACGTATAAATTTTAAGGACAAAATTATTTTTAAGAAGGGGAGAAATGTAACACCCCATATTCCCTTGATTGGTTTTAAATTAAAATTTCCTTGCTTAATTGCATAAATTGCTTGTGTGATTTACTATTTATAATAAATATTCTATATGATGACATTACATGGAATTGAGGTGTTAAGTTAATTTTATAATTCTTCTTCAACTAACTTAATTTTCAAGGAGAAAAGCAAACTAAATATCCATATATATTTACTTGTGCACGTGGGGAAAAGGAAAGCATGTGGTATGGAAATATATACATATGGAAGTGGCTAAAGGTGCCAAATTCTTTTTATAACATGCACACATGTAGGTGTATGGTGGAGTCAATTGGAAACCAGATATAGGAAATTAAAATGCAAAACAATATGTCTTGCATGGGGGGGAAGGCTAGCACGTGAGGTGGTGACCTACATGAATTCTTTTCCTTTCTCCCCTTGGCACCACTTCATGGTGAATTCACGTAGGAATCTAATTAAGCTGCCCAAAAATGTGTACAGTTTCCCACTCTTTTGACGGAATGGAAATTGGAATAAGAGAAGAAAGGAATGTGGCGTGACCAATGAGATAAGGCAACTTGCAAGAAAAGAAAAGTGTACTTACAAGTACACTTAGTGTAGCCATGAGAATTAAGAAAAAGAAAGTAATTAAGAAAAGAATTACCAAATTTGCAAGAAAGAGTACAAGGTGCAGAATTTTTTTTTATGGCTTCCACACGTTAGAAGAAGAGAGAAAGGAGGGAATTAATTATATATAGGAATGCATGTAGCGAGTAAAACAAAAAGGTGTAGAATTTTTCATGCATCTACATGGCTAGAAGGAAGAAAAATGTAATGCAAGCCTCCTTCTCTCCTTTAACTTGTTTAGGTAGTTAACCTAAGCTTTCAAGGAAGTGCAAAGTGTACTTAAAAGTACACTTATGACAACTAATAAATAATTAAGGAGAGAAAAGAAAAAGAAAGGGGTCAGCCACCACCCAGGAAAATAGGGTTGCACCTAAAATGCCAAATTTTGCAAGCAATGGTGTACTTAAAAGTACACTTGCAACCGTGATTAGCAAAAAAAGAGGGAGAGGGTGACTAAGTAGATGTATATTGCAAACAAGGAAAGAAAAAGGAAGAAAGTGCAGCATGAATTTGGGAAGAAGAAAACCAAAGTGTGCAAGCAAGGGAGTGTACACTCAAACCATACGCAAGGCAAGAGGAAAAGATAGAGAACACTTCATACTTTGGAAGGGATCACATGCCACCTAAGTAAAAAGAAAGGAGAAAATGAAGATTTTCATTTGGTCATACACACACCACACCCTCATGGCAAGAAAGAAAACAAAAAGAGAAAGAGAGAGGGCACACACCACCTAAAAAATAGAAAAAAAAATGGAAAAGGGAATGGAGTGGCGTGAGGGAATGGAATTAGAAATTGTAATTTTAGTACAAGGATGTATGCATACGCCACCTAAGCCAAGAGCAAAGTGTAACTGAGAGTTTGCATTTGGACATATGCAACTCACACACACGGATGTGTATCCTAAAAGGAAAGGGAGAGTGGTGTGAGTTTTTGAATACACACACAAAAGCTTGGGAGAAACAAAGGACCTAGGCCGGCCCAAAAAGGGAAAGAACAAGGGAAAACTCAAAGGGAAATCTAACTTAGTCCATCATCAAGGTAGGTCAACAATTCTTAAACTTATGTTCCATGGTTTCACAGTTATACATCATGTTTTACAAGCTTATATGGGATGTTCGTGCTACCCTACATTCTTAGTGTTATGAATGTCTTGTTGGCTAAGCATGTATGATGGATTGGGATGTTGGTTGATGTTATGGAAGGGTTAGCATTAGTTAAGGACAATTCCATGATGAACTATGGTTGACTATGATAAAAATGGAAGCATGAATTTGAAAACCATTTTTCTTCATAAAGGTTCCTTTTTGGCCAAGAATAAGAAAAAGAAATTCATTGGAACTTTTCATATGTCTTGTAAGGCTTTAGGCAATGTTAGAACAATAAAAGTGGTAGAGATACTTTTGCTACATTGATAGTGTAAAATTTGGCCATAACCATGCAAAAATCAAGTGGTATTCAAGTATTCCAATGAAAAGGGAAAATATGTCCATTTGTACATTGTAGAAAATTTTTGGAGAATTAAGGTTTAATTGTAGCTTATGGATATATTAGAAATTAAATAAAAATAAGATTGGTAAAATGATAGAAAGGGTTCACCTAGCATCCCCTTGTGTGGTGTAGATGAGGAGATTGTATTGATTATGGAAAAAGGGATTATACCATTTTAATTTTATTAATCAAAAAATCAAAAAGGATAAAATTTTGAATTGTGAAATATCAAATGTTCTTGAATTTCCCTTAGGCCAAGTTCATGAAATTTATTCTTGAAACTTATTAGAATTTTATAAGAGATGTACATTATTATTATTTTCCAAGAAAGGTAAATTTATTCTTAAAGCTTACTAGAATTTTATAAGAGATGTATAGTATTATTTTTGAAGAAAGGAAAATTTATTCTTGAAGCTTGTTAGAATTTTTAAGAGATGTGCATTATATTATTTTTCAAGAAAGGAAAATTTATTCTTGAAGCTTATTAGAATTTTAAAGAGATGTACATTAGTATTATTTTTCAAGGAAAGGGGAAATTGATTTTTGAAGTTTATTAGAATTTTATAAAGTTGGCCAAGTGTCCACAAAGGTGCCCAAGTGTGCACAAGAATTTTATAAAGGTGGCCAAGTGTCCACAAAAGTGCTCAAGAGTGCACAAGAATTTTATAAAGGTGGCCAAGTGTCCACAAAAGTTGTAACGTCCTTATCTAGTATTACAATTCATCCAATGTAAATAGATAAGTTAGTACATTATTCTTATCCTTTTATTAATAAGTCTGAGTAGTTAAACCATTAAGTTTCATTAAAGCGAATTAGGTTCGGGATCTATCGCTCAAATTAAGTCTCGTATGCACAACAGAATTTAAAATACTATACTACACTACGAAAATTTAGAACTTTTACATTACAACTGAGAAATGTCCAATAATATATATTACATCCTTTAAAGACATGTACCAGGTATATGAAGTACCCGTCCATCAAGAGTTAGGAGACAACAATCCTGTCACTCAGACCCCTTTTACAAATTACTAAGGATGGACCAGTCCTTCACATATCCTCTCCCCAGTAATTTCCCATTTACATTTCATGTACATAGCCAAAAGAATTGTCCTAATTCTACCCAAAATATGTCAAGAATTAGGGCACAAATATGGGAGTACAAAATGCTTTCAACAAAAAGAATTCCTATCTGCTACAGCGTTTCTATACCTCTGCATCTAATACATATTGGCACACCAATGAGAAACATAAGTTTCAAAGAGCTTAACAATCGAAGGTTTAAAATTTTCTAATATGTATCAGGGTGCAAGCACCAAAAATGCTTTCCTCTTCATTCACAATTTTTAAAGCATAATCTTTATCACACATATATTGGCAAGCATTACATGATTATTGGAAATGTCGAGGTGATAAAGTAAATCTTCTCTATTAAATAAAATATCTTTATAGGGAAAAATACATGTTATCACAGAATAAACAAAAATCACTTGTGCATTTTCATTCTTAAAAATTACCTTGCTAAGTGTGCACACTTGGGCACCTTTTTGGACACTTGGCTACCTTTATAAAATTTCTTGTGCACACTTGGGCACTTGTGGACAGTTGGCCACCTTTATAAAATTTCTTTAAATATTACCATTAAAATTTCCCTTTTTGTATTCTTCAAATATTACCATTAAAGTGGGATAATTTAACAGTGCAAATCTCTTAAAAATTTAAATAATTTTCAAAGAGAATTCCATGATTTTGGCCTAAGGGAAACTCAAGAGAATTGAATATTTTACCATTTAAATTTCCGTTGTTCTATTCTTTAAATATTACTATTAAATTGGAATGATTTCTTTCCCATAATCAACACATATCTCCTCATCTAAACATTACCCAAAAGGATGCTAGGTGAAAACTTTCTATTATTTCACCAATCCTATTTTATTCAATTTCTAATATATCCATAAAACAAAATTGAACATTAACTCTTCAAAAATTTGCTCCAATGTGCAAATGGACATATTTTCCCTTTCATTGGAATATTTTTATCTCACTTGAACTTACATGGTTATAGCAAAATTTCACACTCTCAATAATCATAAAAATAATTATATCACTTCCATTATGTAGAAAATGGTTTTCAAGAAACATTCATCCATTTTTATCATGCTTAAACATAGTTCATCATGATAATATCATTAACTAACCAAAATTTTCCCATAAAAACAATATTCATTTCACCATCTACCAACATACCAATCTATCATGCAAACTTAGCCAACATAACATTATTAATATCAAGAATGTAGGAAAGTAATAATGTCATATTATAGCTTGTAAAAACATGGTGTATACATATGAAACTGTGGGACCTACCTCAATGGTGAACTAAGTTGGATTTCCCCTTTGAGTTCTCCCTTGTTCTTTACCTTTTTCGACCAACCTATCTCTTTCCTTGGTCCCAAGCTTTTGTGGGTGTATTCAAAGCCTCACACCACTCTCCTTTTCCCTTTAGGATACACATTCATGTGTGTGATGCATATGTCCAAATGCAAACTCTTAATTGCACTTTTCTCTTGGCTTAGGTGGCATGTGCATGCATCCAAGCGTGAAGTGTTCTCTCTCTTTTTCCTTTTGCCTTGTGTGGGGGTTTATGTATGTTACCAATTGAATTTCATTTTCATTCCCACATGTGATCTAGTGGAGCACATTTTTTATTTATTTTTTGTTTGTTATTAATTTAACATTGCTTATGCCACATGTGTACTTCCAAGTACAATTTTCTTTGCTTGCAAGTTTACTCTATCCTTTTCTTTCACGCCATCCCACATGAGCTGCACCTTTTCCCCATTTTTTTTCTTCTTAATTTCACCTTCATCTTTTGGTATACTTACTTAAGCATGGTGCACGTGTACCTATCTTAGAAAAATTTATGCACCCCTTCTTCTTTAGCTCTTCAATCACAATAATGTGAGGGAAGAAGGGAGAAAAATCAGCTGCACTTCCCTCTTCTTGTCCTCATTCCATGGCTGTTACATGTGTACTTGGAAGTAAACTTACATTGCTTACACCATGGTGCAAGTCCACTTGAGCATGTTAAAGAAAAGGAAAAGGGAAATCATGCCGTACAAGTTCTCTTTTCCACGTGAGGCTACACATCCTTCAATCTTCACTATTTCCATTCCTATGCATCTCTTTACTCGCTCACGTTGAAGGAGGAATTCACGCCACACTCTATCCACATGCAAGACTGTACGGCTGGGCAATGACTTCTTTCTCTCTTCTCTTGGCGTGTGGAAGGCAACACAAGGGAGAAGGGAAAACTTGTATTATACGTTCCCTCCTTCCCTCTTCCCTCTTCCCTCTTCCTACCAACTGCACACACTCTCATGTAGGTTACTTAAATTAATTTTCCACCTATTTTTCTTAGTTTGCCTAGCTACACGTGTTCCTTCCTTCCTCACTTCACGTAAAACCCATGCATGCAAGGTATACAAGAGTTTTCCCCCACGTTGGAGGCAACACAAGGGATAGAGGAAACATGTATCTAACACTTCCTTTCCTAGCCATGTGGTGTACTTGGTTAGAAGAAAAATTCTACACTTTGTTCCTTTCCTAATTATATTTTCATAACCTCACTCCTTATTGCACGTGTGCATTCACATGTATATTTCACTGTTATGCATTTGCCACACATACACCTACTCATCTCTACCCTCTTTTCCTCTTGGCCGTGTAGTTTTACATATATATACACATGATTTAAAATTCACATGCTCCATCAATTTCATGTGTAGGTTTGCAATTGCCATATGCTTCCCTTCTTCCCAATTGTATGTGTGCTTTAGAAAATTCTGCACTCTTACTTCCTTTTTACTCTACCAAATGTACATATAATATACATATATTTAATTTTTGCATCCCTTCTTCCCACTTGCACGTGTTGGTTTTATATGCAAATTTTGGTTTTCTTTTCTTTTGGCACTTAGGCTAGGTGATACAAAAGGAAGAATAGGGCATTAAATTAAACACCTAATTTTATGCAAAATTATCTTTTAGTATGCCCCATTTCGAGCCATTAAATTATGTGAGCAATTCACCCCACTTTATGATAACTCATCTAATTAATTATGAAACATTTAATTTATAACTAATCAAAGAATATAGGGTGTTACAAAAGTGCCCAAGTGTGCACAAGAATTTTATAAAGGTGGCCAAGTGTCCACAAAAGTTCCCAAGTGTGCACAAGAATTTTATAAAGGTGGCCAAGTGTCCATAAAAGTGCCCAAGTGTGCACAAGAATTTTATAAAAGTGGTCAAGTGTCCACAAGTGCCTAAGTGTGCACAAAGATTTTATAAAGATAAGTTTAAGAATGATAAGCATAAATGATTTTTGTTAATTTTATGATAACGTGTTTAATAGCATGCAAAGATGTTTTGCTTGAAAAGAATATTATTTTATCACATTGACACATAAATTGATCATGCAATGCTTGCCAATTTATATTTATGAATGAGGTTATGGTTTTCAAAATTTGAGAATGTAAGAGTAAATGTTTTTGGTGATTACACCCTAGTACATGTTAGTAACAGTCTTAAACCCAAAATTGTTAAGCTATTGAGAAACTTGTGTTTCAAATTCATATGTTAATATGTATCAGATGTGGACGCTTAGCGGGGCCCGGGAAGTAGAAGTTCCTTTTCTGGCCAAAAGCAAAAATTTTTGTAATCTGTTATTTTGGATCCTAATTCTAGATATATTTTGAATTAGAATTAGGATGATCATATAGCTATGTATATAAAAGGGAAATGGGGAATTTTTAGGAAAAGGATATGTAAAGGATCGGTTCATTTCCATTATCATAAAGGAGTCTAAGTGATAGGATTGTTGTCTCCTGACTCTTGATGGACGGGTACTTCATATATTCAGGTGCATGTTTACACAAGATGTAACAAACATTATTGGACATTGATTAGTTGTAATATGAAATTTTAATTTTTCGCTATGTAGTATAGTATTTTTAATTTCGCTGGCATACGAGATTTAATCTGAGAAAAAGATCCTGAACCTAATCCGCTTTAGTGAAACTTAATGGTATAATTGCTTAGACTTAATAATAAAAGGACAAGAATAATGTACCGTACTTATCTATTTACATTGGAGGAGTTGTAATACTAGATAAGGGCGTTACACTCTCGACCATTCATCATTTTTGACTTATCCTATGTTATCTTATCTCATTTTTCACTTATCTTATCCTATCTTATCATATCTCATTTTTTACTTAGCTTATCCTATCTTATCTCATCTCATCTCATCTTATCTTATCCTATCTTATTTTTTCTCATCTTATCTTATCTTATCCTATCTTATCTCATCTTATCCTATCTCATCTTATTTTAACTTATCTCATCTGATCTTATCTTGAATTATCTCTTAACTTATCTCATCCTATCCTCTCTTTTGAAAAAACCCTAGAATCCTTCTTGGATGATGATCCTCCTTGAAGATGGCCAGCATTTTTCTATAAATACCCTAGTCTTGGCCTTGAAAAGGAGAGAATTAATCTTGGAAGAGGTTGTGACTTTAGAGACCTATCTTGCTTGCACAGTGAAAGACTATATAGCAAAAATTAATAATAACACATTGGAAGTTAAAACATCATTAATATATACATTCCTTATACATTTAAAATATTATACATATATTTATAGATATGTGAAGTTTAGTCTATCTCTTAGGGTAAGGAGGCAATAGACCTGCCACTAAAACCCATCTTAAAATTTTTCTACTACTGGATATAACTTTCATATATCCTAATACATATATGCCCTTCCATTATATATACATCCAAAAATGATTTATCCTAATTTGATTCCAAAAACATATTAAGAATTAGGATAAAGGGCTACAACCTACATAATTACATATAGCATCTATAAAGCACACAGTCTTCATTTAAGTATCATGAACATAAACACATTTTATTCATAAACAAGAAAAACAATCATCATTTATTGGCTATTGCCACGATTATTATAAGAGAAACATAAGAGTATCGGAGAGTCACTAACGAACTATTCCACATACTACTACTTACATGAGTGAGTTAATTTTTAACCTTATATGTGGTAATTCTGCCATTGGTACTATCTGAGGAACCCCCAATGGATCCAAGTACCCCTTAATGGACCTTGCCTCTTAGACAGATCCTAACTAGTGGGATTATTCCCTTTTATCCCAAATGGGACTAGTATAACCTCATAGTTTAAGCTCATGGGATCACCGTTACCTCACATAGATCATTTCCTCTCTACTTTTTGAATAGATCAAGATGCTATGGAATCACCACCCTTTACCAGTAGATCATATTCCCAGTACGCTATTCCTCATATATAAGCTAGGTTGATTTGGTTTGTACATATAGTTATGCTAAATTCTAAGTAAATGTCCCTTAATGGCCTTACTAAGTTACACTATCTTAGAATTTGTAACCATCACGGTGTTTTCAAAATTTCTTATATCCAAAGGGATGTTTAACCACCCAAGTTTGTGACACAACCATGGAATGGCCAACGACTATCCCATACGGACAATTGGTCACTCGGTTACAAGGCTATCTATCCTAGAACAAATATTGGAATTACTTCCTCTTAGTTCTCTTCTTTTTTCATTTTATGTTTTCCTTTCTTTTCTATCATTTTTCATGATACTTCTTTGAATATAATATATATATGTATATATCATTCCCTTCTTGGAATACACTTTCAAGGTTAAATTTCATGAATATGGAAGGAAATTCATCAAGCACATCATTTTAAACATCATTTTCTCTCTTTCTCTCTCTCTTACTTATGGCCTAAGAAAGAAACCACAGGGATTTTATTCTTGTAAAAGTCTCCCATGGTGTCCCTTAAAGCGCTTAGACAACAAGCAAAAAGAGAGGAAATAAGGGAGTTTCAAACCATTTCTTCCCTTTCTCCCATTTTTATCAACATATAGACTTAAAAGTATAATTTTCCATCCATATCCATGCCAATCACAACCTTAAACATTCAATCCAACATGAAGGGTTCATTCATAAAATTAAGTGAACCAAACTATCATCCTTCAATATTTCATTCAAACAACAATTCTAATATTCACAAACACATCCTTACATCCATTTAAGCGAACCCAATAGAAATTCAAACTTATAAGAATGTAGAGAGAGAAGCCCTCACTATTCATGAAATCATAAAATTGTTCAATCTATCAAAAGAAACCATAAAAATTGAATTAAAAGGGCTAGGATTGTTTAGCTACCTTGAAAAGTGAAGAAATTTGGTGTTTAAGTTAGTTTTCCTTGGCTTTTTCTCTTCTTCCTTTTTCTTCCTCCTCTCTCAGCTTCTTCTTCCTCTTCTCCTTACCGTCACTTTCTTTTTATTTTCATGAAAGAGATGCTTTAATTAGACAAGGTAAAAATAACCATTTTACCCTTTTTTCTTATTTTTTAAAAGTATGAAGCTTCCTCTTTTCTAATGAAATTTCTTGAAATTCATTACCATTTTTCCCTTATGGTAAATTACCATTTTACTCTTCAGGAAAATTACCATTTTATCCTTAAGATATTTTCCTAGGGTAATTATGACTTTTAGGATATTTTCATAGATATTATCTAAAGGAATCATTACTTTTTTAGATATTTTCTAAATTCATCATGACGTTATAGATATTTTCTAAACTTTTCTCCCTTTCATTTTATTCCTCAGATTTTTCTTTCAATTTAGTCCCTCTTCTTTATATACAACCTTAATGTAATATAATTATAAACATTTAGACATTCCATAATTCACAACTAATAATTTACAACATACCTTGAAATATTAAAGGTGGATATTACATTTCTCCTCTCCTTTTAAAATATTTCATCCTCAAAATTAATACGTACCTATGTGAACAATTTGGATAAATTCTTCTAATTTTTTCTTCTATCTCCCAAGTAGCTTCCTGTGGTGATGTTTTGTCCCACAAGACTTTCACCGATGAAATGATTTTATTCCTCAATTGCTTGACTTCAGTACCAATGATTTGTAAAGGCTTAGGTTGATAAGTTAAGCTATCCTTTAATTGTATCAGACTAGCATCAAGGATATGTGAGGGATCCAAATGTATTTTCAAAGTTGGGAGACATGGAATACATTGTGAAAGTTGGACAAGGAGGGTGGTAAGGCTATCTGATAAGCAGATGGACCAACTCTTTTCAAAATTTGGAATGGTCTAATGTATCTAGAACTCAACTTTATAGATCAGTATAGCCCTACCTATACTAGTAATCGGGAGATTTTAAGGAATGCATGATTTCCTTCATTAAACTCAAGTGGCCTTCTATTTCTATCAAAGATAACAATTTTTCCTATTTTACAGCTTATCCATCTTTTCCCTGATCATCTTAATTTGATCAATCATTTGTTGCACTAATTCAGGCCTTAATAATTGCTTTTCCCCTACTTCAAACTAGCACAAAGGTGATCTACACTTTCTTTCATATAAAGCTTCATAGGGTGCCATCTCTATGCTAGATGAAAACTATTGTTGTAAGAAAATTCCACCAGTGGTAAACTCCTATCCCAAATCCCTTTCTATTCTAAAGCACATGCCCTAAGCATATCTTCTAGAGTTTGGATAGTCCTTTTAGTCTGCTATCAGTTTGTGGGTGATAAGCAGTATTGAAATTTAACTTAATGCCAAAAACTTCTTGCAATGTGTAACATCCGCTCCAATTATTATTAAAGAGATGTTTGATAATTGTTAATTTGATGTTTAATGCTTGTGTATGTTGCATTAATGCATGTAGTTGCATTAGATTAGGCAGAAAATTGAAAGGAAATAAATGAAGGCTTAGTAAGAAGTGGTTAGGGACTCAATTGAAAAGAGAAAAGTAAGTGAGGCCAAAAGTGCAAAACAGCCCAGGGACCAAAGAGCAATTTCCCAAACTTCCTAAAACCCCAGCTAAAGCCCCAAAACTCCCACACACTTCCAAACCTTCAGATTTTAGGGAGAGAAGGAGAAGGGGTGAGTAGAGAGAGAAAGGGGCAAGTTAAGGCAAGAAAGGAGAGATTGTACTGAAAGAAGGGCAAATTAAAGCTAGAAATTAGTTTTGCAGCAAGGGGAGAGTCATCCTACCACACCAAACACACATAATTGCAAGGAATCAAGGTAGCAATCCATCCTAAACCCTATTTTTGAAATGTGCAGAACTTTTTTGATAAAATGTGGTTTTGAATGTTTTAAGTTAATTTGGGGTTAAAATCTACATTCTATATGTTTTCTATTTCTATGGGGTGTTGTGTTGCTGAATGTATGCTCATATGTGTGCTGGAATGGATTGGAAGGGCTGGGTTATTTTCATCTAGATATATAGACTAGATTTCCTTGAATGTACCATGTTTAAGCTAGTGAACAAGAAATGTTTAAGGAAAAGTAAAGTTTGTTGCATGGGAATTAAGCTCATATGGTTAGATTTGAAAATAGAATGCATGCTGGACTGGGTTTTATCAAAAATTATGTTTTCTAAATCGGCAAGAAGGCTTATAGCAAATGACCGCTAAGAAGGGGTAGTCGATCATTGTCAGTTCCTCGGAAAAAACCCAAAAGTGTAGACAGAGGCTTACCAGCTGACTGCCAGACACCTAACAGTCGACTGTCGGGCCCGGGTCTACACTAAGCAGTTGATTGGCCATCCTCATAGTCGACTGTTATGTTCTTGGAAACCCAAAAGTGCAAACAGAGGCTTAGCAGCTAACTGCCAAGTTCCTAGCAGTCGACTATTGGGCCCAAGTTTACACTGAGTAGTCGACTGGCAGTCTTAGCAGTCGACTGTTGTGCTCATATTTTACCCAGAACGCATTCCAGAAAGCCACCAACCGACTGCTAGCTTACTGTCTAGCACCAGAGGAATACAGAGAGCCACCAGCTAACTGCTAGCCTTCCAACAGTCGACTAGCAGCCCTCTAACTTGCGAAATGAGGTTTTCAATGGAAATTGAGCTTAGTAATTCTTCATACTAACTTAATTGAAGGCTCAAAACATAGGTAAGCCAGGAAACTAGGAGTTTTGGGTGATGATACCCTTGGGATAGTGAAAGAAAAGAAAGCAAAAAACACAAAGAGGGAGAGAGGAAAGTATTCTCAGTGTATACCTTAGGATAGATAGGCTCATGATCGAGTGACCGATTGTCGATATGGGACAGCCGTTGGGCATTCCACAGTTGTGCCATAAATTGGGATGGTTAAACATCCACTTGAACTTAGATTACTTTGAAAACATCGTGATGGTTGCGAACTTTTTGTTAGTGTCATCTCCCAAAGGTCATATTAGAAACACATACTTAGAGTTAGGCATAACCATGACCATGGGCCGATTCACCCCATAGTATATGTAGAGAATAGCGTACCGGGAGTGTGATCCATCAGAAAGGGATGGTGATTCTATAGTATTATGATCCGCCTAAAATCAGAGAGGAAATAATTCAGGTAGAGTTGACAGTAATCCCATGAGAGTATACCAGCCCCGTTTGGGACGAAAGGGAGGAATCCCAGTGTCGTGGATGATTTGCGTAAAGGGGCAGGGACTATTACGGTACTTGGATCCACTGGGGGGCGCCTCAGAATGTACAAAAGGTTAAGGCATGGCTAAATAGACATGCACTCATTCATATAGACAATGGTGCGTGGAGTTATTGCTGGGCGACTCTCCCGATTACTCTCAGGGTGTTTTATGTACTGCTCGCATGTTATGGAAATGAAATGATGTTATGTTTACTATCTCATATGTGTTTTATAAGAAAAGTTTTATGATAAGAATGATGATGAATACACTTCCCATGTCTACAAGTTGATGTTTTAAATGCACATGCATACATATGAGTATATACCATGATTAAATGCTTCACTCATTGCATCTCTATAGTATGTTATATGTTCTATGAAAGAATGTAGAGGTTTTCTGTGTGAGCATGGTGGTACAAAGTTAACGAATTTTGTAACTGGTTGTATTGCTACTGAGATTCATTTGTCACAATAGTGTTGACATGTACCAGATGTGTAGGTTCCCTTGATCTAGAGTAAGAAGGTAAGTTATGCAGAAGTGTCCAATCTAGGCACACAAACTGTTTATTTTGGATAGTATAAGTACATGTTAGGATTGAGCTAGCTTTCATGATATTTTGAGAAAGGGTAGTGTAGGATTATTTGTATAGCCTATTTATCTTGTCTGTATATGAATTAGGCTGGATTGATGGTTAGACTATTTAATGGGGTTATGAGTAGTAGGATTGTTGCCTCCATACCCAATAGTTAATTGATTATATTTAATTAAGAATGCATGTCTGTGTATAGTTAATTCAGGTGTATGCTATATGTGTTTATTCCGATGTGATATTCAGAGAACCCGAGAGTAAAGACCAACCCAAATGATAGTTAATTAATTCACTTGGTAAAAGTTTTAATTGTACTCGGGTAAAGGTAATAGTAACACCAATACTCTGATAATTATTTTCATATTATATCTTTTTAAATACCAAAAAGGAACCATAGGCTAAAGGGGTGTTACACAATGCCCTCCAAAATCTAAAAGTAAACCTAAGGTCTCTATCTGATACAATATTAGTGGGAATTCTGTGGACTCTTACTATTTCTTGCATGTACAATTAGGCCAATTTATCTAATGAGAAATTTATTTTTATTGGCAAGAAATGTGCAGACTTTGTTAATCGATCTACTATTACCCAAATTGTATCATTTCCTGATTGAGTTCTAGGTAATCTAACCACAAAGTCCATAGAGATCATATCCCATTTCCATTCAAGGATATCTAGAGTTTGTAATAGCCACGTAGGCTTTTTATTTAACATCTGCTCCAAATATGATTAAGAGATGTTTTCTAGTTGTTAATTTGAGTTTAATGTTGTATATGTTGCATTAATTGCATATAGTTGCACTTGTGTAGGACTTAGTTGAAAGGAATAAAAGCTGAGCCAAAGTATAACTCAAGACCAAATTGAAAAGGGAAAATTAAGCGAGGATAAAGTCACAAAATGGTTGAGGACCATAATGCAAATAGTGAGAGTTAATAACCAATAGCCCTAAAACCCTAAAACACAATTCCAAACTTCATCATTTCTAGATAGAGAAGGATAAGGGTGAGTAGAGCGAGAAAGTACTGGATTAGGGCAAAAGGGAAGGGATTTGCTAAAGGAAGGACTGATTTGAGGCTAAGGGACCTTCTAGGACATCATACACATATTTTTAGATTAAATCCTAGTAGAAACTCAACTTAAACCCCCTTTTTTCTGAGATGTTCAGCTTTTCCTGAAAAAATGACTTATAAATGTTTGAGTTAAGTCTAGGGTTTAAACCTACATTCTCTATATTTTTAACTGCCATTGGGTGATGCTTGCTGATTAAGTTCTGCTCATTTATGCTTGTCATTGATAGCAAAAGTGGGCTTATGCCCTAAGTGCGAAAATATGGTTTGATCTTAGTTTGAGAAATGTTAGGTGGAATTTTGGTCTGTTATAATGGTTATATGATGCCTAAATGTCAGCTTTGAGAATAAGGTTTGAGAACATATTTTTAGGGTAAAACTTTAGGTAAAATACTAATTTTTAAAATAGATTGGACACTAGCAGCCGACTGTCAACCTTGAAAGTCAACTGTCGTGTTCATCATCTACTCAGAAAGGCAAGTTAAAATGCTAGCAGCCAACTGCCAGACCTTTAGAAGTTAACTGTTGTGTTCTTCATTTTCTAAAAAATTTTCTAGAAAGCTAGCAGTCGATTGCCAGCCCCTGGCAGTCGATCATCGAGGCTAGCAATCGACTGCCAAGCCCTTAGCAGCCAATTGGTAGCTCTCAACCAAGATAGGAGAAATTAGATAGTGAGCTAGCAGCTAACTCCCAGCAAGAGAATAGTTGACTACCATCCTTCTGACTTAGTTAATGAGCTCAAATGACCATTTTAAGAGAAAAATAGCCCAAAACCTCACTCAAACTAAGGATATAAACTTGGGATGTAGTGGGAACATGCAAAGGATAGAGTCACGGGTCACTTGGAAGAGGAGATCCCTGTGATAGTGAAATAAGGAGAGCATAACACATAAGAGAGGAAAAAGGGGAGTTTTCCAAGTGGTAGATAGGCTCATGATCGAGTGATCAATTGTCAGTATGGGACGACCGTTGAGCATTCCATGGTTGCCATAAATTAGGATAGTTAAATATCCACTTGAACTTAGGTGATTTTGAAAACACTGTAGTGGTTGCGAACTTTAAGTTAGTGTCATCTTCCAAAGGCCATTTAAGAAACACATACTTAAAGTTAGTAGAACCATGGACATAAGCTGAGTCACTCTAGTGTATATATAGAGAATAGTGTACCAGGAGTGTGATCCATTAGAAAGGGATAGTGATTCTATAGTATTATGATTCGCCTAAGAGTAGAGAGGAATTGATCTGGGTATATTTGATGGTGATGCCATGAGTTGATAACCTATCCCATAAGTGGAAGGGAGACATTGGGTACAGTTGACAACTATCTCGCTGGTTATGGTAATCAGATCTGGTTGAGGGATGCCTCAGAATATACAAAATGTTAAAGTTAAAGTTAAGAGGTGGCTGAATAGTCACAAACTCATGAATAGAGAAAGTGATACATGGGTTGCTCGCTAGGCGGCACTCCCGATAACTCTTATGATGTGTTATTTTCCTACTCATATGTTTAAGTGAAGGCATGTTTACTATCCCACAATATGTTTCATATGAAAGTTGTGATGAGAATGACGATGAATGCACATCCTATATTTCAAAGTTTAGATGTTTTAGATGTACATGCATAAATCTAAGAACATGACATAAGAGTATGTTGCATGCATTGCATCCCAATAGTATGTATTATGCTTTATGATGAAAAGAATGTGAAGATTTTCTGTATGAGTATGGTAGTACAAGTTTGTAATTTTCAAAGCAGTTGCATTGCTATTAAGATTAAATTCTCACAGTGTGCTGGCGTGTACTAGATGTGTAGGTCCCTTGACCGGAAAGGAAGGTAAATAGGGAAGAGGTACCCATCTTAAGGGTACATGAAAGTGCATATTTAAATAGTATAGGCATGTATTAAATTGGTGCTAGTCTTTATGATTTTTTAGAAAGGCTAGTATAGATTATCTTTTGTATAACCTACCTTGACTAGAATGTATATGGATTAATTAGTAACTATCGATAGGAAATTTGATAGGGTCATGAGTGGTAGGGTTGTTACCTCCATGCCCAATAGTTATTTAAGAATATTTATCAAATTAGATGTGCATGTTTGTGTATAGTTATTTAGAGTAAAATATATATGTATATTTTTCAGCCACGATTCTTGAGTGAGAACCCGAGTGTATAACTCAACCCGAATAGGACTCAATTCATACACTTAGTAAAAGTTTAAATTTACTAGGTAGAAGTAATAGTAACACACCCATTATGATATTTACATATTATACCCTTTTAATTAATATAATAGAAGCCATAGGCTAAGGGGGTGTTAAATATGATGTTCTATCTTCACCTGTTGGCATACTGCACACCTAGCAACAAACTCAACAATATGCTTTTTCATTCTTGGCCACCAGAACCTTTGTTTCAAATCTTGATATATCTTAGTAGCTCTAGGATGAATAGTATAGTTGCTTTTATGGGCTTCTTCCATTATTATGTCCCTTAATCCTCCTGATTCAGGAACATATATTCTATTTTGGAAGGTTACCATCCCATCAATTTTCTTCTTGAATTCCTTTGAATCCATTAGGGGTTTTAGTAATTCATCTTCTTTCTAAGCTTCCAAAATCTGAGTTCTAAGATTATTTTCAATTATCAATTCACTTAGATATATTCTATCTAGCAATACTAGAGTAGACAAGCTCAAATTCCTAACTTTTTCTAGTTAGCTCATCTCATTTACCATTAATTGAGCCATGTGAAGAGATTTCCTACTTAAAGCATCTGCTACTATGTTTGCCTTTCCTGGATGGTATTTTAATTCAAAATCATAGTCTTTAAGAAATTTTGTCCATCTCCTTTGCCTTATTTCATTTTGATCAAAGAGATACTTAAGACTTTTAGGGTCACTAAATACCTTAAATTTAGATCCATATAGATAGTGTCTCCAAATATTTAAGGCAAAAACTATAGCAACTAATTCCAAGTCATGAGTAGGATAGTTCTCTTCATGAGGTCTCAATTGTCTAGAGGCATATGCTATTACCTTTCCTTCTTGCATTAAGACACATCCTAGGCCCTTCTTGGATGCATCACAATACAATTCAAAATGTCCTAAAGGATTAGGAGTCGTTAAGATAGGTGCAATAGTTAATTTATCCTTTAAGGTCTGAAAACTATGTTCACACTTTGAATCTCATTCAAATGGAACATTCTTCCTAGTCAATTTAGTCAAAGGCAACGCGATTTGCACAAACCCTTGAATAAATTGCCTGTAGCAACCTACCAACGCAAGGAAACTACAAACTTCATTCACTGTAGTGGGTCTCTCCCAATTTACTACTGCCTCCGTCTTATTAAGATATACTCTACTCCATCTTTAGTGATTACATGCCTTAAAAATTTTAACACTTCTAACCAGAACTCACTTTCCTAATTTGGCATACAACTACTTTTCCCTAAGTAGTTACAGAACAAAATCCTTAAATGATGTGCATTGTAACCCCCCAATCCTATAGTTCCTTTTTAAAGAAATTTAAATAATATAAAAAATATACTATAAGATTATTGAATTACTACTTCTTTTGCTTGAGTCAATTTTTAATTATTTATCAAGTGAAATAATAAGCATTATTGGTTTAGGTTACTACACTCGGGATCTCACACGTTATGCAGTAGAAAAAACATAAAATTAATTGACATAAAACATACATACATATATATATACACATCCACATTCATTTACAGTGTATACATATCATTCATTAGACATATATCTATGGACATGTGAGAGTGTTAGCTAGGGTAAGGAGACAACAAGCCTATCACTCATACCCATTTAACAAAAATAGCTAGTGGATTCCTAGCTCACATATCCTAATACATATATGCCCTTATCCTATACATTAAAACTATTATCCTGGTCCTTTTACCAAAATATCCTAAGGATTCAGGGTATTGGGCATACCAAAAGCTTTCCTAACACGTTACATACTCAAGGGTCTGAGGGACTTCTTGTATATACACAACCCAAGACTTCATGGATAACAGAAAATACCCTAGGAAGGAGTATCTCCACCACTTCCACCTTTACTTCCAACACTATTTGAAATCGGACATCCGATACAAACCAAGATTTTTATGAGAATAAATCTCAGTAGCATTAATAACCAATTTTCAAAATAACTAGTTTGTACCACCATAAACTTATACAGAAATTCTACATTCTTTTCACAAAAACAATACATCTATAGGGTTATCTTGTATAACATTTCATTTATCATCCATATTTGCAAGCATAAGCTCAACTCATAGTATATATCTCATAAATTTATCAGAATATATAGGTAACATAACATCATTCATACAACTTTCATTATAAAAAAAAGAGAATAAGGAATTAAGAACACTTCTCGTTGGCCTCTTCCAAGTATCATCATAATCATCATATAATTGCATAATATAAGAGAAATCTGGAGGGTCATCATGTGCACCACTCTAACTTTTGAATATGTACTCTGGAAACTATGCCTGGTAGTCCTCGACTGCATATCATATTTTTGTACATTCTAGAATGTCCTCTAGTGGATCCAAGTACAACAGAGTCCCCACATTTCAGTTACACACATTGAGTACATATTGGGGTTCCCAAAATCCTATTCATGAACATATATATATGGGTGAATCAGTGTATACTGTAGTTATGTAAATTCTAGATATGTGACTTTTCATTTACATTGGCCATTAAGTCACTAACTTACAATTCACAACTATCGTGGAATGTCCAATCACTGTCCCATACCAACAATTAGTCATTTGGATATGGACCTATTTACTACAAATACATATATTAAGAATACAATTTTCATTTTTCTTATGCATTCTTGCTCTTTCCTTCTAAATTTCATCACTTTCATGCTCTTTCTCATTTACATTCAAAGTATATGTTACCTTGCTTAAAATTTAAATTTAATCTTTAGCTTGGATTATGTTTTTAGGCTAGATATCATTCGAACATGTAATTAAGTTCATCTTTCCATTACAAAAGGTGGCAGTTGACTGGTACCATGCTACAAGTCGACTGGTTGCATTCTGTCAAATCTTTAAAATTCCAAACAGAGTGCTATTAGTTAATTGCTAGGTTTCTGGCAGTGAACAGCTAGCTTACTGTTGAGCCCGACAGTTGACTGCTAGGTTGGGGTAATCAGCTGCTTTGTTGTTGGGCATTTCTGGAAAATGGAAGAACACAGTAGTTGACTTTCAGGTGCCCGTCAATCGACTGCTAGCATTCTGTATACATTTTTGGGCATCTCAAGAGCATGACATTCGATTGCTGTACTATGGCAGTCAGCTGATGCGTCTTGCTTTGTTTTATGAATTGCCTTTTACCAAGATATTCAATCAAAAATCTTATTTTTAAACCCATTTTGAAATTGATGAACTCAAGATAAACTTCTTAACAACATTTAAAGTAAGAAAATAGCCCAAAAAATCATATAATCTTGTCCAAATTTGAGATTAAAACTCATTTTCGTTCAAGCTGAAAAACAGATTTTTTAGAAGTCATTTTAAGCATGCATAAGTATCCTTAATCGGTTAAAAATACCCAATAGTAATTAAAAACAATAAGAATGTAGTTTTTAATCCCATTTTCTTTCAAACAAGTAAAATTTTGCAATTTTCAGTCATGTGAACAGTAAACTCTAAAATGAAGGGATTGGGTTATTATGCTACCTTAATCCGTGTTTAACTAATGTTTAGATGCTAGATAATGTTAAAGATGCCTTCATAATCACTTTTCTGACCTCAAATCTTGCTAGAAATGAGATTGACTGCCTTTCTCCTTTAGTTTCTCTCTCTAGGCCAACTCTCTCACTTTAGAATTTCGTGAGTTCATGATGTAATTGAAGGGTTCCG
Source organism: Senna siamea (assembly GCA_031216115.1). Classification (NCBI taxonomy): domain Eukaryota; kingdom Viridiplantae; phylum Streptophyta; class Magnoliopsida; order Fabales; family Fabaceae; genus Senna; species Senna siamea. Next base: position 21,465,264 of record CM062354.1, read on the forward strand.
AGGGATTCACCTATTTATAAGTGATCCTGGCCCTTTGCCATTCTCAAGCTTCCTAATTTCACGACCATTTGGCCCAAAATGATAATTCTTCCAACTATATGTTAAATTACCATTTTATCCCTAGTTCACTGGCAGGAAGTTTTCAAAATTCTATTGTTATAGTAAACTTTTGGCCAAAATTATGGCCTATCACCTGGGCGTTTTGAAAATTCTCATATCCATCCTCACTTTATATTTTTCCATTCAATTTGGTCCCTATTGTAACCCCACCCCCCAATCCCACAAATCTTTTTTTAGTGGTTTAAATAATATAAGCAATATACTATAAAATTGGTGAATTAATACTTCCTTTACCTGAGTCAAATTTTAAATATTTATCAAATGACATGATTAGTATTATTGGTTTGGGCTACTACACTCGGGATCTCACACGCTACACAAATGAAAATACATTAAATTAATTGACATACAACATATATATATTTATACATCCACATTCATTTACAGTGTATACATATCAATAACATTCATTTATAGTAAACATACACATGATTCATTAGACATATATCTATGGATATGTGAGAGTGTTAGCTAGGGTAAGGAGACAACAAGCCTGTCACTCATACCCATTTAACAAAAATAGCTAGTGGATTCCTAGCTCATATATCTTAATACATATATACCCTTATCCTATACATCAAAACTATTCTCCTGATCCTTTTTCCAAAATATCATAAGGATTCAAGGTATTGGGCATACCAAAAAACTTTCCTAGAACTTTACATCCTTATGGTGTGAAAGGAACTTCCCATATATACACAACCCACACTTCATGAATTATAGGAAAATACCCTATAAAGGGTATCTCTACCACTTCCACCTCCACTTCCAAAGACTATCCTGAACCTAGGCATCCGATACAAAACCATCATTTTTATGAGAATAAATCCCAAGAAGATTAATAACCAGTTTTCAAAATAGCTAGTTTATACCACCATAAACTCATATGAAAACTCTACATTCTTTTTTCATAAAAAAACCAATACAGCTATTAAAGGTTATCTTGTATAACGCTTGGTCACTATTCTATCATGTCATACTTGCATGCATCAAACTTCTCATTTCATAGCATATATCTGTATCAATTCATCAAAACATATAGTATGTGTAAATATAACATCATTCATATATAACTTCCATTATTAAAATAAAAGGCAATTTGAGAAATAAAAGCACTTCTTGTTGGCATCTCGCTAATTATCATCATATAATTGCATAATAAGTGAGAAATCTAGGTGAGAGGCAACATGTGCACCTACTCCCCATGCTTTCTTGAATATGTACTTTGGCAACCATGCCTCGGCGCTTCGATCACCCATACTCATATTTCAGTGTACATTTCCTGGAGTGTCCTTATAGTAGATCCAAGTACAATAGAGTCCCCACATTTGGGTTCCACACATTGAGTACATACTCGGGTCCATAAAAATGTTATCTCATAAACAGATATATATATGGGGTGAACTCTATGTATACTATAGTTTTGTAAACTCTAAGTATGTGACTTTTTCATTTATGTTGGCTATTAAGTCACTTCCTTACAATTCTACAACTATCAACAATAATCACTTTAATGTCTGGAATTCCACAGCTCTTATACTCAAGAATCGGGCCTTTTCAGATAAGAACCTATCTACCACAGATACATATATTATGAATACATCTTTTCATTTCTCTTATGCAGCTCTTGTTTTTTCTTGTTAAATTTCATCACTTTCATGCTCTTTTTCATTTACATTCAAAGTATATGTTACCCTTGCTTATAATTTAAGCTTAATCTTTAGTTTCGACTTAGTTTTTGGGCTAGATATCATGGTCAAACATGTAATGGGCTAAATTCATCTTTCATCATAAAAATTGTAGTTGACTGGTATGCCCATGCTACAAGTCTACTAGTTGCATCTCCTATCTCAAACCAGATTTTAAAATTCCAGTAAGCGTAAAGTTATCGTACGATCAAGAGTGTTTGCCAGTGCCTAAATAAATAACTAGCTTATCGTGAGGAACCCAACAGATATGACTTTGTCAAAGGCTGGTCATTGCTCTATTCTTGGGTATTTTTGGAAAAATGAATGAACAAGATAAAGAAACTTCTCCAAAGTGGACTGTCGATTGCATAGCATTCTATATACATTTACTCGGCATTTTAAGAAATAGCATGACACGACTTGATCGCCGTGACTACATAGCGAATGGGCTAGTTTGCTGCATCTTGCTCTATTTTATATAAATTGTCATTAACCTAAATTCTTCAACTCCAAAAGCTTGTTATTTAACCCATTTTGAAATTGATGAACTCAAGGAAATCTCCTTAGCAACATTTAACACAAGAAAATAGCCTAAAAACATCATATAATCTTATCTAAATATGAGATTAAAACTTATTTTCGTTCAATTTGAAAAACCCATTTTTAGAAGCTAATTTTATATAAAAACATGCAAAAGTATTTTCCTAATTGTTTGAAAATATCAGTTTAGTAATTAAAAACAATAAGAATGTAGTTTTTAATCCTTTTTTCTTTCACATAAGTTCAACTTCACAAATTTCAAAGAGTATGCATAGTAAAAACCTCAGTCAAAGGGATTCAGTTATTATCTTACCTTAATTCATGTTTAACTGATGTTTGGATGTTCGTTAATGTTGTAGATGCCTTCCTAATCACTTTTCTGACCTCAAATCTTGCTAGAAATGAGATTCATTGCCTTTCTCCTTTAGCTTCTCTCTACTTGCCCATATTCTCTCTAGAAATGGGAGTCTAAATTTTAGAATGAAGAGTCGACTCTTGGCCCTATTTATATGACAATCCAACACTTGCATGGATTCACACTTTTGATCATTTGACCTCTAATTGGTAAATTTCAAACTATATGAGAAATTCCCATTATGTCCTTAACCCATTGAGAATTATAATTAGTAAAAGTATATTAGCTACACTGATAATTCTTTTGGGCAAAATTGTGATTGTCATACCTAAAATTTTCCACTTTTAGTTTAGTCCTTTTCTTTATTTTAGTCAATTTTCTCACTCATTTCTAGCCCAATTCTTGCACTAACATAAAATAAATGCAACATACACAAGCAATTAACTAAAATTAACAAACATCTCTCAAAATTTAGGAGCAGATGTTAGACCTATTCTTT